>JAITYX010000054.1:4200000-4364903 GCA_021018815.1 Talinum fruticosum
AGTAAACACGTTCGACGAGGCGATCCGAGTCTAGAATGAACTCGAAATAGAACACGGAGAATTTACGTGGAAACCCTCCTGGGGCAGAAAACCACGGCCCGTGTCAATCCAGGACACGAAGTCAAATCCACTATTTTGAGTCCACAAAATACCGTGAACTTGATCGAACCCGAGTTGCTCCCTTGGACAACTCTATACAAGTTTTCCTAGACTCGAAATTCCCTTATCTCGATCTAGTACTTCCTAGCTGAGATAACCCTTACAGCTAGGGACAACTAAGCTGAGTTAACCCTTACAGACTTAGTCAAGGGACCTTACAAAGAATGTAAGAAGAGTTTGTAACTTAGTACAAGACCTTACAACTCGTAAAGTAATGAATTACAGAGTAGGAGTTGTAAGTAGAAGTTTGAGAATGAATACAATAACTTTGTTCAAGTAAGTGTATTGACAATATGTTCAGACTCATCTTCAAGTCTTGTGAAGTGGCTTCCTTTTATAGAATACCAGTGCGAGTAGCCGTTATCTTCATCTGCCGACCGAGAGTCCTCTCGTGACCGTTGTGAAAGGCTTTCGAGTCACTCAGAAAGTATCCGTTGAAATATGGACGTTGTACAACGGTTTAACTCTCTTGGAAGTCCCAAAACCATAGGTTGTGTCTTGATAAATGTGGTGGAAACCACCGTTAGGCTTGGCGTTCCAGTTTTCCGGATATGGAAGCAGCATGCCTTCGACACAATCTTCCGGGACTAAAGCAGGGAAGATGAAAACCCATATCTCGCTGGTGATTTGACGTTCGAAGCCGGCTACTTTTGTAGTTTTGAAAAGATATCCTCGATTGAATAACCTACAAAAGTAAAACACCTTTGGTTCTCAAAGTATAAAATACTTTGGTCCAAGGTTAGACACGGATAATAATATAATCATGATAATTAACCATCAGATTATCTCGAGTCGAAAAGAAATGGAATATTCTGAGTCTAATATCCATGATACTCGAGTTCCATAAGACTTAGTCTTAAGCAAAGAATCAAGTTCTATTAACAAATATCGAGTGGGAAACACTTGATGTAGACTAAGCACTACGAATGCCGACTTTGCAATCAATAGAGTAAATAACCACAAGTCGATTCTCGAGTGAGAGTGGACTCGGAATAAAGAACAAGTTTTCCGAGTCGCTAACCGAAAAGCGATTAAAGAGATATGTGAAGGCCGAATCACATAGAAAAGATATTATTTCACTCAAGTAAGTTTCTAAGACACGAGAGAATGCCTTGGAATCAAAACTCTATATGAATGACATCGTTATACCCGATTCCTTTTGCATGACTCGTAAAGATATAGAGCAGTTGTCCGAGTCTTCAATCTCCCCTTTTTGATGAAAGGCATTCCATACTTAAACAGAAACTTTGTTAGAGGAAAAATAGAATGATTCCGAGTAGTTTGAGTAAAAGTAAGGCATAATGAATAGATCGTAGCAATATACAATATATCGGAGCAAATTAAAGTATGCTTGAACTCATTAACTCGTAAAAGAAAGAACTCAGAAAAATGCATTCAGTTCATTAAAAAATATTATAAGGGCGGAAAGAACTCCCCTAAACAAGACAACCAGCTTCGACTACATTTTCTCCCCTTGCCTTTCAGCAAAAACAAGAAACAAAAAGAAGGGAGAAAAGTACAAGTAATACACATAAGTTGTCCGGACAAAAAGAAAATTTTGAAACAGAAATTCGGAGACACCGAGGAATCGTGACTCAGTGCATGGCTCCAACTAGGAAGGAGGGGATTTCCGAGTGGAGGCGGAGGTGCGAGGCTTTTTGGAGGATGAAGAAACCCGAAAGTCGGGGTGGTTTCCTCTTTTAGGCATTGTGAGAGATGAAAAGATGAAACTTTTCGAAAGAGAAAGAGAAAGAGATGGAGGTGTAGAAGAGAAGAAAACGAAAATGGTAGAAGAAAAAAATGAGAAGAGAGCAGATCGAAAACTTACGAGAGAGAGAGAGAGAAAAGAGTTTGAAAATATAGTCCGAAACTCTCCACTGTTCTAGAGATAGCTTCGGAAAATTGATGTCCAAATTTTCTCTACATCCGAGTTTGACTCGTAAAAGTTTCGAGTGACTCGAAACACGTAAATAACTATCAGCCCAAGTATCACATGATCAATCGAACCAATGGTTATTGACAACTAAAGCACATAGCACGTAAAAATTCAAGAATCATAACGCGAAACTAAGCATTTAACATACCAAGCTCATTCCGAATAAAACAGAATTGATCTTCACCAAGAGGCTTAGTAAAGATATCAGCTAATTGAAGATTAGTAGGAATGAATTCAAGTGTAATGTCACCCTTTTCCGAGTGATCGCGTAAGAAATGATACCCGACTTCAATATGCTTTGTTTTTGAGTGCTCGGACAGATTCTTAGTGATACCGATTGCGCTTTGATTGTCACACTTGATTGGGACAGAGTTGAGAGTTAGTCCAAGATCCTTCAAGTGTTGTTTTATCCAGAGAATCCGAGCGCAATAAGCTCCAAATGGCAATATATTCAGCTTCCGCAGTTGATAGAGCTACTGAGTTTTGCTTCTTTGAGTGCCGGGATATTAGGGATTGACCTGAAACCGGCAAGCTCCAGATGTGCTCTTTCGATCAACTTTGTATCCTCGCGTAGTCCGCGTCTCGAGTACCCAGTCGGACTCGGCTCCGAGTCTCCGGAGTACCACAGTCCTAGATTCCGAGTGCCCGCAAGATATCCGAATATTCTCTTCACCGCAGTGAGATGAGATTCTTTTGGATTAGCTTGAAATCGTGCACATAAACAAACACCGAACATTATATCTCGGTCCGCTTGAAGTAAGATATAGCAGTGATCCAATCATACCTCGATAGAGTTTCGATCTACTCGCTTTACCTGTTTCATCCGAGTCGAGTTTTATACTCGCTGCTCATAGGAGTAGATGTGTGCTTTGCATCTTGAAGTTTGTATTTCTTCAGCAGTTCCTTGGTGTACTTTGATTGATGGACAAAGATTCCATCTTTGTCTTGTTTGATTTGCAGCCCAAGGAAGAAGTTGAGTTCTCCCATCATGCTCATTTGGAACTCTTGACTCATCAACTCGTAAAATTCTCGGCACGTAAATTCATTAGTAGCACCGAATATAATATCATCAACATATATTTGAACAATGAGAAAATCTTTCCCTTTGGTCTTTATGAATAGAGTCTTGTCGATCCGACCTCTTTTGAAATCATTTTGAACCAGGAAGCCGCTCAGTCTTTCATACCAAGCTCTAGGGGCTTGCTTAAGACCATAGAGAGCCTTTTGAAGTTTGAAAACATGATTTGGAAATTCTGAGTTTTCAAAACCAGGAGGTCTGCTCGACATAGACCTCTTCTTCAATAAAACCATTGAGAAAGGCACACTTAACATCCATTTGATATAATTTAATATGCATGCAGGATGCAAATGCCAACAAGTATTCTAATGGCTTCAATTCTAGCTACTCGGTGCAAAGGTTTCCCCACAATCAATTCCTTCTTCTTGATTGTAACCCCGAGCTACAAGTCTAGCCTTGTTTCGACTACTATTCCACCCTCATCCAGCTTTGTTTTTGAAAACCCATTTGGTTCCTATAACTGGGTGGTCGAAGGTCGGTTGGTCGAGTCCGGACTTGGTTTCTCTCGAATTGATTCAGCTCTTCTTGCATGGCCTCTACCCATTCGGGTTCATTAAGGGCTTCTAGTGCATTTTTTGGTTCGAGTTAGTGAAATGAATGCAGTGAATGCACATAGATTATGAAGAGAAGAACGAGTTCTTACCCCACTCGTTGATATCGTAAATAATGTTTTCTTGGGGATGACTCGGAAGTAAATTTGAATGCTTTACCAGCTTCTTTGATTCACCAAGTTTGTTGGTTGAATTGCTTGATCTTCGAAGCTTGCTCTAAGTGATCTTCTTGCTCGTTCCGAGCGACCTCTAGAGTTGTCTCATTCCGAGCTTCCTCGTTCTAAGTGGTCTCCTTCGAGTCTTTATAGACTCATCTTCGTCATCATCCTTTCGAGCTTCAGCTTCGAGTATGAAGATTCACTTGGTTTTCCCTCGTTCAAGCTCATCAAACACTACGTGGATACTTTCTTCCACTTTGTTAGTTCTCTTGTTGAATATCCGATAAGCTTTGCTATGAGAAGAATAACCTAGAAAAATTCCTTCGTCCGACCGAGCATCAAACTTGGTCGGATGATCCTTACCGTTGTTGTGGACAAAGCACTTACATCCGAAAGATCCGAAATAGGAAATATTTGGCTTCCTTCCTTTGTAGAGCTCATAAGGTGTTTTCTTCGTAATGGGTCCGATGAGGCATCGATTGAGAGTGTAGTTAGCCGTGTTTATCGCCTCGCCTGCGAAATAGTAAGGCAAGTTGTGTTCAATCATCATCGTCCTTGCTATTTCTTCAAGGGTTCTGTTCTTTCTCTCAACTACTCCATTCTGTTGAGGAGTTCGGGTGCTCGAGAAGTTATGAGAAATTCCATTCTTGTCACAAAACTCGAGAATTCCGAGTAGTCGAACTCCCTTCCATGGTCGGTTCGAATCTTTTGAATCCGAGTCCGAGACTCAACTTGAATCTTTCTACGGACCTTGCTGAACTCCTTGAAAGCCTCATTCTTATGCTTCAGAAAACACACCCAGGTAAATCTTGAAAAATCATCAATAATAACAAGTATGTAAGATTTACCTCCGAGACTCTTCACAGGATTTCACCACATAAGTCCATGTGTAGTAATTCAAGCACGTTGGATGTGGAAACTGTCTTCGGAGATTTGAATGAAGATCCGACTTGTTTCCCTTTGGTGCATGCTTCACATACTTTATCCTTCTCAAAAGCACAGCTTAGGTAATCCTCTAACTGGACCAAGAGATGCAAGCTTTTTGATAGTATGCATGCTAATATGACCTAATCTACGATGCCAAATCCAAGAATCATCTTGAAGATATGCTTTTAAACATGATAAGTTCCGACTTGGGTCGAGAGAGGGATGATGTAGGTATTACCCGATCTCTTACCCGAGAGCTTTACCTCTTTGGTGGTCTCATCCGTGATGTAGCACTTGGATTGAGTGAATTTTACCTCTTGACCTTTGTCACAAAGTCGGGAGATGCTAAGTAGGTTGTACTTTAGTCCTTTGACCAGGTAGACTCGGGCTCACCGGATTGTTTCCATTACCAATCTTCCCAATGCCCACTATCTTGCCCTTGTCTGTCATCACCAAAGGTCACCTTTCCTCCTTTATATGACTCCAGCTCGTAAAAGAGTCCTTGGTCACCCGACATATGTCGAGAACATCCGCCGTCCAGTACCAGTGTCCTTTTGATCTTTTCCGAGTGACCTGCAAAATAGAGAGAATCTAACCCTTCTCACTTCCTCTAACGAACCCAAGTAACATTCCTTACCGTGGTCCTTTCTCGAGGAAGAAGGTGCTTCGAACCCGATTTGAATGACTTTGGTTTTAGTCCGATTCTCGAGTCTTCCTCTCGGAGAACCGAGTCTGTGTCTCTTTCCTTTTAAAAACCTTTCCTTTTGAAACAGAGGAAAATGGTTTCTTTTTGTAAATAGGTCCGGGTTTAGTCCTCCTTTCATTTTTGTGAATGGGACCATGCTCACCTTTTTGAACTTAACAGCTTCGGAATCCTTTTGAACAATTCCGAGTAAGAATTAGATTCTTCCTCTTTGTTGAAACCAAGACCTTCTTTTCGAAATGAGACACATTGTGATCCTAAGAGCATATCAAGGTTCTTCTATCCTTGAGAAAACTTCAAAACCAGATCTTGAGACTCAATGAGCTTCGTTTCGCTTGCTCATTTTCTTTTCTCGAGTAACTCGGACTCGGCCTCATTAGTTTGAGCACTTGTCTTGAGTTCTCTCGAGTGTGAGTCTCAGCTTTTCCAATTCATTTTTTAAAAAGGTGCTCTCAGTAGTGATTGACTCCAGCTTGTTCCTTGAAATGAGAAGAATCGAATTGGACTTTTCTTCCAAAGTAAAGATGTATTTAGCTAAATCAACTTTGGAAAATTTGAGGAAGTAATTTATTACCTCTTGAGGATCAGCTTCCTCATTATCCGAGTCTCGTGTCTCGAGTCCGACTCTTTTCAGCTTCGAGTCGGTGATTGCCATTAGACACTTTGAGTCATCTCGAATCCTCGTCGTCTTCGGATGAATCCTCGTCACTCCATGTTGCCATCATGGCCTTTTTCTTCTTCCCTGTCCCTTCTTCGTTTTGGACAGTCCTTGACTATGTGGTCTTTGCTGCCACATTCAAAACATCCGTAATTCTTAGACAAGGATAACTTTGAGGGTGAAGAAAACTTACCTTTTCTGTCTCTCTTGTCCTTTTTGTAGAATTCTTCTTTTGGCCTTTTATCCCATCTTTTGTGCTTCATCATTATCTTGAAGCCTCTTGCAATGAGTGCCATGGGATCATCTTCCGAGTCGAGGAGCTTGGACTTGCTTCTTTGGATTCCGAGGCTTTAAGCGCGATGTTCCTTTTGGAAGTACCCTCAGCATCTTCTTCTTCCGGATGTATCTCATGGGTCGAAGCTTTCCGATGAGCTCATCCGGCTTCAAGAGTGAGAGGTTCCGAGCCTCTTCTATGGCAGCTTACCTTAGGACCCCATCGTTTCTTGGGTAGGCTTCGAGAATTTTCCGGCACATTTCTTCATGGGAGATTTTCTTTCCCGGAGATTTGAGATTGTTGGTGATCTCAAGTGAAGCGTATGAACATCCGAGTAATGTTCTCTTCCGGCTCCATTTTGAAAAGCTCATATTTGTGAAGATACTCGGCCGATCTTCGCTTGTCTCACCCGACTTGTACCTTCGTAGGTGTTGACCGCAGTGTCCCACACCTCTTTAGCAGAGTCACGAGCAGAGACTCGATTATATTCTTCCGAGCTTATGGCGCACATGAGGATGTTCATGGCTTTGAAGTTCTTTCGAACTTCTCCGCCTCGCCGGCGTGAACTCAGCCTTTGTCTTTGGAAGGATTCCGAATTCATCCGTCTTCGTTGGAATGTAGTTTCCTTGTTGTATGATTTCCCATACTTCTTCATCATGATCCATAAGGAAACATTCCATAAGCTTCTTCCAAGTGACCGAAATTTGAACCTTTGAATTTTGGTGGCCTCGTTGGAAGATCTACCTTCGTCGAACTCTCCGGTGTTCCGAGCCATCCGATCTTTAAACCTTTGGACTCGTTAGATCCTTTCGAAAGGCTAGGCTCGATACCAATTGAAGGTTTGCTCGGGAGAGTCCGAGTCACCCTAGAGGGGGTGAATAGGGTGATGAAAAATTCTTTGCGAAAGCACACACCTTTTGACAGAGAAGAGTCAAAGACAGATTCCGAGTCTAAGCAAGGGGTCGAAAAGGATTGGACTCGTAATGTAATGAATCGGAGTAAACACGTTCAGCAGGGCGTCCGAGTCTAGAATGAACTCGGAAATAGAACACGAGAGAATTTACGTGGAAACCCTCCCGGGGCGTAAAACCACGGCCCGTGTCAATCCAGGACACGAAGTCAAATCCACTATTTTGAGTCCACAAAATACCGTGAACTTGATCGAACCCGAGTTGCTCCCTCGGACAACTCTATACAAGTTTTCCTAGACTCGAAATTCCCTTATCTCGATCTAGTACTTCCTAGCTGAGATAACCCTTACAGCTAGGGACAACTAAGCCGAGTTAACCCTTACAGCTTAGTCAAGGGACCTTACAAAGAATGTAAGAAGAGTTTGTAACTTAGTACAAGACCTTACAACTCGTAAAGTAATGAATTACAGAGTAGGAGTTGTAAGTAGAAGTTTGAGAATGAATACAATAACTTTGTTCAAGTAAGTGTATTGACAATATGTTCAGCTCATCTTCAAGTCTTGTGAAGTGGCTTCCTTTTATAGAATACCGTGCGAGTAGCCGTTATCTTCATCTGCCGACCGAGAGTCCTCTCGTGACCGTTGTGAAAGGCTTTCGAGTCACTCGAAAGTATCCGTTGAAATATGGACGTTGTACAACGGTTTAACTCTCTTGGAAGTCCCAAAACCATAGGTTGTGTCTTGATAAATGTGGTGGAAACCACCGTTAGGCTTGGCGTTCCAGCTTTTCCGGATATGGAAGCGGACGACTTCGACACAATCTTCTCGGGACTAAAGCAGGGAAGATGAAAACCCATATCTCGCTGGTGATTTGACGTTTCGAAGCCGGCTACTTTTGTAGTTTTGAAAAGATATCCTCGATTGAATAACCTACAAAAGTAAAACACCTTTGGTTCTCAAAGTATAAAATACTTTGGTCCAAGGTTAGACACGTATAATAATATAATCATGATAATTAACCATCGATTATCCGAGTCGGAAAAGAAATGGAATATTCCGAGTCTAATATCCATGATACTCGAGTTCCATAAGACTTAGTCTTAAGCAAAGAATCAAGTTCTATTAACAAATATCGAGTGGGAAACACTTGATGTAGACTAAGCACTACGAATGCCGACTTTGCAATCAATAGAGTAAATAACCACAAGTCGGATTCTCGAGTGAGAGTGGACTCGGAATAAAGAACAAGTTTTCCGAGTCGCTAACCGAAAAGCGATTAAAGAGATATGTGAAGGCCGAATCACATAGAAAAGATATTATTTCACTCAAGTAAGTTTCTAAGACACGAGAGAATGCCTTGGAATCAAAACTCTATATGAATGACATCGTTATACCCGATTCCTTTTGCATGACTCGGAAAGATATAGAGCAGTGTCCGAGTCTTCATAAAATATACTTTTTCATCGTTCATCCGGATCTTTTGATACTTTTTCTTGTTTAGAGAAACTTGAGGTCATGATTTTTCGATGACTTTAACTTTCGAGTGAATACTTGTTTTGAGTCTTCATTCAAATCCTGGATGTGCTTTTTGGAGGAGCCATAGTAAGCTCCGTGTTAATTTGTTGATCTATTTTTCACAAGTAGACATACAAACCCAAAAGCGTAAAACGTAACTCTTTAGCTTCTATAAAGTTACACCAAAATTCGGCTAATATTACAACACATATAATTCTATAAATAAATTTAGTGATCTATTGTTCACAAGTATATACGAAACCACAAATCGCAAAACAAAACTCTTTAACTCCTACAAAGCTACAACTAAATCCAGTTAATAACACAACACACATAATTATAGAAAAATAGATACAAAAAGCTCTACATAGATATCAGAAAACACTAATGTCAATTTATACATTCAAACACAAAAAACAAAGTGCACTTCATAAACAACTACATACATGAACACAAGTAAACTCGCTGCCACTTAATTATTTTCAATTATTTGACTTAATCTTGTTCAATTAGAGTCCTATTAAATTGTTCTCATTTTCAAAATTTTGTGGCCAATATATCTAGTTTTTAGGAGTAGTAAAGTAGTGTATGTGGACTAACTAATCTGTTGTTACGCTTCCTATTTTTTGACACTTTTTTTATATACTTACCTATAAAAAACATTTCCAAACGTCCCTCTCGCAAATTGCAGGAAATTATTTTCATAACTCAATAACCAAAAGTGTAGACAGAGGAAATATGAAATGTCAATTGCTTCACATTTCAGTAAGATTTTGAAACCATATTTATAGGTAAATAAATAGTAGAAAGCACCCAAAATAAAAAAGCATATCAATACCTTAATCAAGCACATAAACACCACTTCACAACTCCTAAAGAGCACTATATATTCTCTTATAAAATCCATAAAATCAAAACAACCTAATACCACTCTAACTAAACAAAATTAAGTGAAATAATTAAAAATAACTAAATTTGAAATATAACAAGTAGCCTAGGCTTTTACATAAAATATAAAAAAACCCAAAAGCTCTATTCAGTCTAAAAATTGAAGTAGAGAACCAACATATAACAAATATATAACCTTACAACAACCATGATAAAACAACAATTCCTTCCATCATGGAACCAGTTCTGCTTTCAAATAAATTACATCTTTTAGAACTTTAAAACCATAAATAATACCTACAAAGTGAAACAAGTATAGAAATTTCCCGCTTACACAATTAACAACAAAAAACCAAAAACATTAGTAACCCTCAATATAAAGACAACAATCTTTAAACACCATGCTTTCTTTAAAAACTTAACATATGATAGCATAGAAATTCCCCGCTTACACAATTAAGCAAAAAATAAATAAATAAATTAGTAATCATCAATAAACATAACAGACTTTAGAAAATATTTTTTCCTTTAAAAACTTAAACAAAGGATCAACATATAAGCAAAGAAATAACAAATAACATGCAAAAAGTAACTTAACAACACACGATAAGTTAAAGAGAAGTCTTTATTAGTTATAGTCCAACGATAAGATTTTGCAACAACAAAAAGTGCGAAAAGAAGAGATAGGAGCTGCAAAATGCTTTACACTTTATTCAAATTGTGAACTCCTTTTTATATACATAAGTACATAACAGAAAGTAATTCAAAAATAGAAAACATAACAACTCATATATGAGCACAAAAACAATACCACACAAATCCAAAAAGAGGATATATTACTCCACAAAATCCTGAAAATAAAAACAAACACATATGACTTCAATTGAACAATATGAACTAAGTAAAAAAACCCTAAAAAAACCAAAATTCACCCCACAAAGTAAGATAAGCTCTTACATAGTAACATAAGAACCGAAAACATCTTCCTTTCCCAAAAAATTTGAAGTACAAAAACAAACTATATAGATCAAACGACCATACGAAATCCACGGTAAATAACAATTACCTCCAACATATAAATATTTTCCCTTTTCAACTACTTAAAAGAATATCCGAAGACCTAAAGTAAATTTCCATGAATAATAAAAAATCCATATCTACACAATTAACAATGAAAATCAAAATAAGTTAACAACTTTCAATAAACACAAGAACCTTTCCAAACCCGTATTTTTCCTCTAAAAAACTAAGCAAAAGAACAACCTATGCTTAAAGAAGCAACCTTTAAAACTTTAAAACTAATGTAACACCACACATGATAAGCTAAAGTTCCTTCTAACTAGTGAATCCCTCTGTTTTTTCTTCTCTAAAAACTAAAATGTAAATGCGGAAACAACAAACGCGACCTTGAAGAAAAATCATACTTCAACAACCAAGAAGAAAACCCGTAAAATAGTTAGCAACCTTCAACAAACAGAACAAGTTGAAATCTATCACAAAAACAACTACAACAACACACCGATAATAGCAAAAACAAACGTTAGCAATCTGTTTCCCTATATCAAGCGGATAAACAATCATACAAACAATTTAACGCAAAACAAAGTCCAACTCAAGAAATCAAACAAAAATAAGAAAATGAAGAGCAGTAAGAAAACTCACGAAAAAGCAAAACAATGAAGAATAATTTTCCCACAAGCCAAATATCACACACTACTATGAGCTTCCTTCTCTAACATC
The DNA here is from genome assembly GCA_021018815.1 of Talinum fruticosum. NCBI lineage: Eukaryota > Viridiplantae > Streptophyta > Magnoliopsida > Caryophyllales > Talinaceae > Talinum > Talinum fruticosum. The sequence continues at coordinate 4,211,498 of JAITYX010000054.1, forward strand.
TTAAACAAGTAACAATAGTACATGAATAGTATACAAGTACAAAGAAAGTATGGCCAATTGTCCTTCATGATTTTTGGTAAATTATACAAGAAAATACGGACTTGACGCCGAAGCTTAAACAATCTTGATTTCTCTTCCTTTGGAACAACGACACGTAGACAATACATCATAATACTTTCCAACAATCCTCCCAAAATATTCCAAACCAAAAAAAAGTACGTAACCAACCCAAACCTACAAATGCAGCAGTACTGAATGTGCAAAAATTTATGAAAAATGCACATCAAATTCTCGCAAAAATTTACGAAAAATGCACATGTACAATTACAAATAGTTATTTACTCCTAGACCCTTCGCACACTTCATCAAAAGTAATAATTTACCCAAAAACCAGCGTTACTATTCATTGGAACAAGTGCCAACCTTCCCATTGCATGAACAACGCATGAAGTAAATTACCATGGTAGCCTTATTCATTGTTTTTCTTAGTTGTTTTGTAGTTTTTAATCCAAAAACTACCCCTACAAAATGACCAAAAATACCATCCAAATGGATGAACAATAAAATGGCTTCTTGACTTTTTAAAATAGAAAAATATGTATAACAACTAAAACAATACGAAATATGAATTAGAAAATTATTTTCCTCCTTACCAAACAATAAAAATATGAGTTAAAAATTATTTTAGTTAAAATTTTCATGGAAAATAATTTTTTTAAAAAATAATTTTTCTCCAATCAAACACAACACTAGTAAAACCTATAAGCAAGGGCTATTTATGTTAAAGAAACTGATAGACACACATGGTGTACCCAAGTGCCTTAAAGGAGATGGGGTAGAAAACAAGGTGAAAAGGTTCAACCCGTGAAGCCGAGCCGGCGCCGCTTACAACTATTTGTAATCTCAAAAGGAGGGGGCCGGATCTCGAAAGGTAGGGAGGCTAGAAATGGGTGAGTCGATGGAGGGTTCTCAAAGGAAGAAGAGGGGAAAGTTGGAGAGGCAACAAAAACGGGGGTAAAAGAGGGGTTCCTCAAAGTTTACCTTACTCGCAAAATAGAAAACTCGGACCTTTGTGAATTTTAAGGGAATCAAATGGGGTTTTGGATGGGGCTAATTTATGGTGCAGGTGAAAAAAAAAAGGGAGAAAAAAGGGACTACAGGAAAGGCAAAGTTACCTGGTAAAGCTAATTCCCTAGGATAAGACAACACCACCTAGGTAATCGGGATCACTAATCACGTTTATAGGATAAGACAACACCGCTACTAAATATAATTAGACTTTCTGGACACCACTTAATTAGGCCTTGCTCAACTTATATTAACATTCAGCCAAAAAGAATTTAAATGTTCCTATACTTCACATATTTATGACATGGAATGTTCTAGGGTTTTACACACAATCCAAGGGTTCAAATAATTACACGATCATCCAATGGATGAGATTAAATGCATCATACATTCTAAAAGAAAGAACCAAAAAGTTAGGGGACAAGAAAGCAACTAAACACAAAAGGTAAGATTCGATTGAATACGACACGTCGCTTTCAATGCCAGTCAACAACTTTTGTCCTACTTCAAACAACTCTATATCCTTGTACAAAACTCCAAATGATACACAAAGGGTATGCTTGGAAAGATGAAGGAATAAGCTTTCTAGGCATATATAGTTTGCCACTATTGACCAACTATTGAGTGAGTTATGATCAAAATACTTAATAGAAGTCAAACCACTAGAATTAAAACGTTAACTTTATTTGTCTGGCTTCTTCACTTATATCACCGCCCTAATCGAGAATGTCTAGAACCCCTTCTCTAGAGGATATGTTGAGGTACCTTCCCACAAAATTTGGAGACCAATCTCCTTCTCATGATCGAGTTATCAAGCACACAAGTGAGCCTTTGAAACGGCTAAACTAGGTAGGAACTTCGGTGTGTAAACCGACCGGAAGAAAAGTCACCAGACCTAACTCGGTCTTCTTTTAGATGGCTCTCCTTATTGGATATGTTTCTCTTTGTGGTCATACTTCCATCAATTTATAGTAGGTATTTTAGCCGAGAATCTCCGCATGACGACATATATGACGAAACAAAACAAAAACAAACATCATTTAAAACGAAAGTAGCTATTCTGTTACAATTAGTTTATGGTTTTTAGGGTGGTACAGACCGTCATGTACTCACGGGGTTAATTAGTGTACACTTATATATTGATTAGTGTACAATTATATAATGCTTAGTGTATGATTGTACAAGTAATCAATATACAATTATACACTAATTATCCCCGAGAGTATATGTTGATTTGTACTATTGTATACTAATTAATATATAATTTTATACTAATTAATATATAATTATATACTAATCATTATATAATTATATACTAATTAATATATAATAATATACTAATTAACTTAAAAATACGTAACGGTCTGTACTCAGAGTGCATTAAAATTTTGGATTCTTTCGTCTATCATTTGGGAATTGGGATAATGCCTTGGGAACCCTCGTATAAAAGACGTCTCCACATTTAGCAAATAGCGATTCGCGGCCTACCGAGGAGGAGAAACAAAGCGTGGCGTGTGTCAGACATCCCTCAAGGGGGAAATTGGGAATTTCATAGTCTCACAGGATCAGGAATATTTAGTAAACCTTGGGGTTCAATTACATCAACTGCTTCAAGATTTCCATTGATGGCGAGCAGGAGATTGTTGCAGTGCGCTCTCAGAGGAAGTCGAATAGGTGTAAGAGGAACACTCATCAGAAGATTTGGGGCTGTCCCTGAAGGCAAAACTCTTTCCTCTTCGCAAGAGCTCATCAACTTAGAATATGAGTACAGTGCTCGCAAGTATGCATTTCTTTCTCTTTCCTAAACTTTTCTTTGATTATCTCCTTTTTTGGTGCGTTCATTTTCTGGGTTTTGTTTGATTGCCCTTAATTCTTATCGTATGCGATCCTATACGGGTATGATTTGAACGAACGAAAGGCCTGTGCGAACATGAATTTGATGGGGTCTATTTGTGTGCATTGTTTTGCATGAATCTGTGGTCTATATGGTATGATTAGGGAATGCTTATTTTAAAGTTTAAAGCTTTCTTTTGGAGCTGTATGATCTAGCTTTAAGAAGCAGTGCTCCAAGAGTGGTGGAGACGATTTGGGCCCCTCCCCTCTCTCCTTTGATCGTTTGTAAAAGTTCTAATTCCTTGGTGTTTGGTTAGTACCAATCACTGGGTGGTGGATATTGTACGATTGGAGCTTCAATTTGCACACAACATTGGAACTAAATTATCTATTATTGGTAACGTTGAAATTTCCTTGCTTCCACCACTAGGGATTTCCCAGGAAGTTATTACAATGGTTCTCCAGAACTTATTTTACATCATATTGCTTCCTTCGAGCATTGGTCTTGTATGATATGTATATTTTTTGAGGGTAAGATGCCCACCCATATGGTGCTATCCAGCATACCCAAATGGGGCTTCCAGTCCAGGGAGGAGGGAAATACCTCAAACTCATAGCAATTTGTGGCCCTTGAAGACCCTTGGGGGTTAGCCTATTGGGAAGATAACCGGTTTTCATAGGGAAGGCCAGAGTTCAATTCTCTCTAGATGCATTGTGCCTGTGTAATAATGTACCCATTAAAAATTTTTTTTTGTTTTTGAGGCCATTGAGACTCATACCTGGAAGGTGAGAGGAGAATTATCCAGCAGTTTGTGACATTTGTTTTGTTGCAAAGAACAAAATGTACATACTGGTCACAGGCGTTAACTTTTTAGATCTTATTTTTGACATAGATGACTTCTCCCAGTCACTCTTGGGTTACTATTGCATTTGACACAATATTTAATGTCCAATACAACAATAAGAACTACTCTGAATGTGAGTTCCGCTTTGGGGAGATCCAAATGTAGGCAGACTTACATCTGCTAGCATTACTGCCTTTAGAGAGACCGATTCCAAAAGTCCCACAAAAATAATAAGAAAACATTTTTTATTTCGAAATCTTTTGCAACAAAAGATAACATTAACAATAAAAGGACCCCTACCCAGTAATATTAAATAAATAACAATTGAAAGATAGGTGTGGAACATAAACAACAATTGGTTAGATCCGTCCATCTGATTTCTAAGAAGTTTTGGAAAAATGATCAGGGAAAGATTCATAATCAGTACATCCATATATTGTTTGCTTGGACTGTGAGTTTAGTTGTAAGGGTTCTCATTTCTGAGGCCTTCATTTATTGTGGTTAACACTATTAAGATAGCTTCTTCTCAACTCTCAAAACGGTGCTGGCAATTTGAGGCATCTGAAGTGCTGGCAATCTGGTCATCTGAAGTGTGTACTTCAACAAATCAGCTGATTTCTAGAATCAAGAACAGCTCCTTTTTCTATGATCAGCATAATATTGAGATGTAATCCTGGCCTTGTGACTTTTGTAAAACATGGTAATGTGTAGGCACACATCAGTATAACTTTTGTAAAACATGGTAACTGCATGTGAGCAATATATCCAGTTTTACTTGGCACATATTTTGCCTCATATGTGCCACAAGGAAAGAGTCTTATATGCTCCACACGGTTAGATGTTAAGCCCTTTAAGAGTTTTTATTTTTTATTTGTTTCCAAACCTTGAAACACTCATCCACATGGGGAAGCTGGTAAACCTAATTATTTGTTGGTTTTTCCTTTAGTACAAAAAGAAAGATAGAACAACAATAGCAAATTAGCATGAGTTCTTATGCATGCATTATTAAAAAATATGTTACTGTAAAAATCCATCTAGCCAACTACATGCATATAAATAGTATCCATTTTCTTTTGGCTATTCGCCAACTCTGGATAATATTATTTGTATTTTTCAGTGGTCTTAGCTGCTTAGAAGAAGAAGAGGTTTTAGAAACACTAGGTTTCTTGACATAAGTGTGCAATTTTCCCTGATAGCAGCCAACGGTAAGTAAAAAGAATGAAGTGTTTGTGCACCTTTGACTTTTGTGTATCTTTTCCCTCTAAAACATTGTCAACATGGTTTTTCAAGGTTGCATTTATATGTAAATGCAGTTCCTTGTGGAAGTTGCTTGATATAAACTGGAGTAATAAGGAGATTAGCAAACTTGGCATTCCAATTCCACAAGTGAAAATATTTAAGTGGTGGCTAATTGTCCTCTCTCTCTCTCTCTCTCTCTTTCTCTCTCTCTCTCTCTATCTATCTATATATATATGCCCCCTATTTCTCTTGTCTTTGTCTTTGTTAGACTCCGAGTAAGTGGGTAAGTTGCCCCTTTTGTTCAATTTGTGCTATTTTCTCTGTCTTTTTTTTTCTCGCTTTTTGGTTGAAATTGTAGTGAATTCGTTTTATTATCACAATCTAAAACTATTTGTGATATTTTTCTTAGTTACAATGTTGTCTTAATCACTTATTTGACGTCATCATCTAGCATATTCTACCCAAAATATTGCTTTGTAATGATTTTCAAGCATCTTTTAGGAAGTGCACCTCGTTCCAAAAAGCCTGACTGGGTTCTCGGACCCTTTGCGCTTTTGTGCGCCTTGAGCTTTTTTAAATTAAGGGACGTTGCATGACCCAGGTAAATATTATTGAGAAGTTCCTTTGTCACATAGTTGAAGTCTTGAAACCATAGCATATCGGATCCTCTGGTAGTGTGGTTGCAAATTTGGGATGCTTATTTTCTTCATGCAAAGTTCTTTTGTTGCAACATTTCTTGGAAGGGTCTTTGACTGGGAGTTTGAGAGTCCTACTAATTCTTTTTCCCTTGGAGTCCAATGGCTCACCTTGTATATTTTTCTATTTTGTAAAATACTCTCAAAGTAAGGTTCTACATCATGGTACTAACAAAGTGTTGGCTAAGGTGGTAATGGCCTCACCATGGTAAAGGGGAGAACACAAGTTCGAATTTTTGGAAGCACACTTGTTGAAAGAGTTTTTACCTTAAATGCTCATGGCCCAATGGGATACCCTTCATCAAACAAACAAAAAACATTTTTACATCATGGTCTTCTTGTTTATTGGTTTTTTTAATTGTAATGGACTTGAACTGCTATATGAAAAATTAAGATGTTTTTTGATGAACTTGGGTAGTAAAACTGGATTTATTGCTGACATGCAGTTACCATCCAATTCCAATGGTATTTTCTCAAGCAAGAGGATCAACCATCTGGGATCCTGAGGGAAACAAGTTTCTGGACTTTTTGTCTGCATACTCAGCGGTCAACCAAGTAAGCTTGCAGTAGTGTCTTCTTGTGCTGTATGCATGTGTCTGCGTTTGTTTAGAGAATTGTCGTTGGTCTTTTTCCTCATTTGCGCACGTGGAAGGTTGAAGCTTTGTCAAAATTACTGCCTTTATATACATCTCATTTTCTTCCTTTTATGTACTTGGATATTAACAGTTTATTTGAAAAAATAGATAAATAAAGTATAGATTTTTACCTATCTCTTCTAAACGTTTGATAATCTCCTTTTGAAAAATATTTGTATAACATGTGTTGTTCGTGAATCAAAGATGTAATAATGGAATCATTATAAGTTTGAATATCTTGATGTAGGGACATTGTCATCCGAAGATCATGAAGGCACTGACTGAACAGACAGAAAAGCTCACACTTAGCTCTAGAGCATTCTATAATGACAGATTTCCACTCTTTGCACAGCGGATAACCAGCATGTTTGGATATGATATGGTGCTACCAATGAATACTGGTGCTGAAGGTGTGGAAACTGCTCTGAAGCTGGCAAGAAAGTGGGGTTATGAGAAGAAAAGAATACCTAAAGATGAGGTAGTTGAGTATAAGAAGCTGACTTGCAAAATGAAATGTCTCACTAGACAATACTTATTTGTTGTGAACTAGCACACTACTATATGCTTTTTCAGTTGGCTTTCAAATGGAAATAGCTTTTCAGCAATTAGGACAAGATTTGCATCATTTACTCTGCATGACCTGAATTATCTCATATTGAAGGCCCTGTCAGAGGCCAAGGGGTATAGTATGAGATTCAGGCATTTGATGATCCTATCATATCTTCTCCATGCTGCTTGAGTTATATCACCATTCAGTTCTTGAGTTAAAAGATGCATTTTCGTCATTCCAATTTTCAGGCTATTATCGTTTCATGCTGCGGTTGCTTTCATGGTCGTACTTTGGCTGCTATTTCTATGAGCTGTGACAATGAAGCTACTCGAGGTTTTGGCCCTTTGTTACCAGGCCATCTTAAAGTTGATTTTGGCGATGAAGTTTCCCTTGGGAAAATATTCGAAGGTCTGAAGTATGAGTATTCTCTTTGTTCATTGAGTTAATTACTTTTGATGTTGTGATGCCGTAGCAACATTGTAAGAAGTACCCAGCTGGACTACAGTTTTTTAGTTGTATGATTTGGTGAGTAAGAACTTGTGTCATAGGTTCGGTTCTTCAACGCTATGTACATTTTGGGTGAGATTTTGTTACATAGATAAATTGCCACAGTTTTTTAGCTTTTTAGTTGTATGATTTAGCAGAGCAAACCTGACCCTTGATGATCATGAAATCGTAGGTCTCTTATGTTAACCTGAAAGATACCAAATGATCTGAACTTTGATATTATTTTTTACGCAGAAAAAGGAGATCGTATAGCTGGATTCTTATTTGAACCTATCCAAGGGGAGGCAGGAGTATGTTTTCTTTTTTGTTTCTAAATTTATTTCCTTGAGGTTGTTTTTTTTATATATAAGATGTATTTGTGTAGGAATCCACATATTGTTAATATTTTTATTTACACTAGCTAAGATAAGAAGATTAAGAACTTTACGTTTCATACTTTTAACAACACTTCTCTAAACTTTCATGAATTCTCCTTATGTAGAACAGCAAAATGGTCTACACCTTCTCCCAAAAGAACCAATCTTGCTATATATATATATATATATATAGGTCAAGAAAAGGGGCAAAAGCCCCTAAATAAATTCATTACGAATGTAACATGGCCAAGATACCCCAGAAACATCTTCAAACAACACAGGAAAAGTAGTATTTGGGGGGGCTCCAAAATTACAAGAGGGGAATTTGAGTGACTGCCAAGTTAGTAAAGAAATCCGCCACATTGTTTGCTTCACGATAGCAATGGGATAGCTTAACCTCCCAATCTTGATTGTAGACTAGATCTTCACATTCATTGATGATGAAAAATGGGGTTGGTTTCGAGGGCACGGTCGCTGAATTTTTGCACCGCTATTTTTGAAATCCATATGAACTTCAAACTTTGGGTAACCAACGTCCCAAGCAATATGAAGGCCTTTTAGGAGAGACATGAGAGAGACATGAGTTCTGCAGTCCCGGGTTGCATGCGAAGCCTTTCACCCAATTACCAAGGTGGCCTCTCGAATATTCCTCCTCCTCCATGTTGCCTTCCGAAGCCCCATAAACATTTAATTTAATCCATCCTTCATCCGGCGCTTCCCAATGAATCAAGAATTCCCGTCTCTTGGAAGAAGCAATTGGTTTATACACTTGAGAAGGTTAATTAAAAGTCTTGATGATTTCGTCTTCCTTGTGAGATATAAAAGACCATGGGTGGCTCGATAAAAGTCGGGATTGTCAAAAATCTCTTGTTTCGTCACTTCCACATTCACCACACCCCGTCTAAGTTCGACATTATTTAAGATCCGATAGGTAAAGAGAAGAAGATGGGTTGCTTCACGTTTGGGATAAATTTGGTCCACACCTCTTTGGCAAGGTTGCAATCACGAAGTAAGTGGATGGTGTCTTCATCACCACTATGGCATACTTTGCAAGTTGGATCATTGGTAAATCCTCTTATGAATATGTTAGAATTAGTTATCAAACGATCATGACCCATGAGCCAGAGGAAAAAAAGCACCCTCCGAGGTATAGGGGTTCCCAGATCACTTTCCAAATTGGATTAATTTCTTCATGAATATCTCTTCTAATGATTGCCATCGTTGATTTTATCGAGAAACCATTTTGAGGACCCCCATTTCAAAACCAATTAGTCTTCATTTTCATCACCTTGGGCTAGTTCAAAGGTTTCAATCTTCTTTAGGACTTCTTTAGTACTTCTTACGGGAGTAGATCCGCGAGAGAGGCTCCATTTCCATCCATTACTAAGATCCCATAGTTCATCCATAGTGTTATCTTGAATATGTGGAGGAATAGCTTGTGTCACCGGTTTGCATAAAGGCATAGAATCTTCCGGTTGTGGTACTAGAAAAGTGTACCAATTTCCATTCTAATTCCTTGTTTGAGGTGTTTGTTATTTTCAAGATTACCCGATGTGAGCAATTCCTACAAAGGGGTGAATATAGGACGCTCCGAGAGCAATTCCTACTTTGAAGTAAACTCACAATAACTCGGAAAATTCAATTCAATATTATTCAAGTCTGCCTTTCTAAAGCATAAGGCCGAGTTTTAATAACGAAGAGCCCTAAAACAATAAGAAAACTAAAAGATAATAAAATCCACGAGATAATGTTTGTTAACTAAAATAATAAGGAAATAACGAGAAGATAAAATTCTCCCTAAATAAAAATTCCTAAATTTCGAAATTTCCTATTTTTCCTCGAATAGATATTCCCAAAATATCTTGTGCGAGATAATGCATCATTCTCCCCACCGAAAAAGAACTCGACTCCGCGAGTTGTCCCGAAGGTACCATTCCAGGAGAGTAGGATTGTAAGTGCGAAACTCTTCTTCGATGATCCAAGTGGCATCGGATTGTGGATGGCTTGACCATTGCACCAAGTATTGACGAAAGCCACCACGAGAAGACGACATGATTTCATCATCCAAGTGAGTAGAGCCGGAGTACCACGAGAAGCACTAAAAGGAAGACAAGGAGGCTCAAAGGTACCTCGATGAAGAGTGAGATCCTCCACATTGAAAATAGGACTAATATCAAAATTATCGAGAAGATCAAGTACAAATGCATTAGATCCCAATTTTTTAATAATCTTGTAAGGTCCCATGGCTCGAGCATGGAGCTTTTTGTTGGAGTGTTTGGGGAAACATTCGATATGAGCCGTAACAAAATCACCCACTTCAAAGTTCATAGCCCTACGCCGATGAAAGTTACAACTGTCATTACTCAAAGCAATCTTACGTCGAATCTCGGCATGCAAGTCATGAATATGCTATGCAAATGTGTGCAAATGTGGCCGCAGACCAGGAAACATGTATGTCCGGGGAAGGGGAATAAGGTGGCCGGGTGCGTGGAGAATAACCATGGATAACCTCAAAAGGGCTAAACTCAACAATGGGTAAGGTCAAATTCCAAGCCCCTTGTTTCTCTCCAACAACACATCTAAGAAGCTCACCAAGGTCGTGATTAACAACCTCGGTTTGGCCATCTGTTTGAGGATGGAAGGCGGGATGGAAGGTCTGCGGTAAACTTTAAGGTAGTACCACATAATTTCCGGAAGGTCTTCCGTAAATAGCTCTTGAACTTCACATCCTTATACGACACAAGTGACACGGGAGACCATGGAGCCTAACAATTTCACGAAAGACTAACTTAGCAATCAGTCTTGTTATAGGGAATAAAACGGGCCATTTTTGAAAATCTATTGACCACAACTAGAATGGAGTCATGACCACGGGAAGTCCTAGCAAACCTAATACAAAATCCATACTAATGTTTTTTCAAGGAGCATGGGGGATAGGGAGATTGGGTGTATATCCAAGTGTTTTGCTTCTTGGCTTTGGCGAACCGGCATGTGCGACATTGAGACACAATACGAGAAAAACATCCCTCTTCAAGCAATCCTCCACAAGTGCGATTAGATTTATCCTTGCCCAAATGACCTTATCCTTGCCCAAATGACCAGCTAAACCCCTGCATGCATGATGCATCTCCCAAACCAAGAAATCTTGAAAAGACGTCCTAGGGATGCACAACTTGGAATCCCTAAATAGGTATCCATCCTCGAGGAAAAAGTCAACATAGTTTCTACGGTTTCCTGCCAAGAGTTTTGTGAAGATAAGAGAAAAATCAGGGCAAGACAAATAAGCATCTTTCAATTTGTTAAACCCTAGAACCTCAACCTTCATGGTGTCGGCAACCTTGTTCTCCACACTTGAATTGTGCTTAAGAACAAAAGAATACTCACTAATGTACTCAAACCCACCTAACATGTTTAGGATCTTCATGGTAAGAGTATGAGACAAATTCATGAGGCAACGAGATAATACCTCCAATGACGCAGGGATTGAAGTAAGGCATACCACTCTTTTTGAAGGTGGTATAGTTGATCGTGCGGGAATCATTGAGTTTCTCACTAAAAAGGCAATAGGATGTCCCTCCCGACTCAACATGCCCCCAATCCCAAAACCGAAGCGTCACAAGCAACTTCAAAGATTTTGCTAAATTCGAGGTGTCTAAGGATTGGCTGAGGTCATTCTCTCTTTGATCTCCCTAAAGGCTAAGTTTGCTTTCGATGTCCATTGAAATAGTCCTTTCTTCAAGGAGTCCGTAACTGGGGCCATGATAGAGCTAAAATCTTTGATGAATCCTATAAAAGGAGACAAGACCGTGAAAGCTCCCGGCTTCGGTCGGAGATGTGGGTTCGAGGCCATTCTTTAATGAATCTAACTTTGTCAGGATCGGCAAGATACAATGTATTCTAGGAAAAGAACTTGGGATTGCAAGATTACAATTTTTGAGGTTAGCAAAGAGTTTAGCTTCCCGAAGAGTGGTGAAAAGCTGCATAAGATGCTCAATGTGTTCCTCTCTAGACTTGCTATACACTAGGATGTCATCGAAATAAACAACCAGAAACTTTGCTTAAGATGCTCAATGTGTTCCTCTTTAGACTTGCTGTACACTAGGATGTCATCAAAATAAACAACCAAAAACTTTCCTAAGAATGGGTGCAAGACATGGGCCATAAGTCTCATAAAAGTGCGGGGTGTATTAGAGAACCCAAAAGGCATGACTAACCACTCAAATAGGCCATCTTGTGTCTTAAAAGGACTTCCATTCATCTCCTGGTCTAATGCGTAATGCGCACCCGATGATATCCGCTACGTAATTCTATCTTAGAGAACCAATTAGCCCTCGCATGACGATCAAGCATATCTTCTTACCTTGGGATAGGAAATCTACACTTGACCATTATCTTATTGATGGTTCTACTATCCACACACATCCTCCAAGAGCCATCCTTTTTGGGTAAGAAGGGCGGGGACAGACACGGGGACTCATGCTATACCGAACAAAACCCTTAGACAATAGCTCCCGAACTCTGTCTATTCAATTCCGCTCTTTCAACAAAGTTCCACCTATAATGAGGAAGGTGAGGAAGGTAAGGTTGGGGAGCCGAGACCCTAGAACTAAGTCAATAGTATGTTGGATGCCCCTAGGGGGGTAGCTCACTAGGAAGCTCCTCGGAGACAACATCAATAAAGGTCTTATGTAGTTTCCCAATCTCTATGAGAGGGGCCTCGGAAGGTGGGTCACTAGTGGCACTTGGAAAAGCAATATGGTCCAAAGCTGTCAAGTAGAATTGATTAGTGTTGCCCAATCTCCGAAAGGGTTTAGGATGTAGAAGGAAGTAACTCTTTAGGACGACAAGGGTTTAGAGTGATGTGCTTGTGCTATTCTCTCCGCCTTGATGAGTGACATTCAAATCATATAGCCAAGGTCGGCCGAGTAGGATGTGAGCTACATCCATAGGGAAGGCATCACATAAAATCTCATCCTTATAGCTTCCAATTTGGACAGGGACCTTACACCGATGGGTAAGCTGTGAGGCTAGTCTTATCGACCCAAGCGACCCTAAAGGGATTAGGGTGTGGTTCAACTTTTAGATGACAACGCTTAATAGTGGACTGGTCTACAACATTCATGGTGCTCCTTCTATCTATGACCAACTTCATCAAAGTGTATCCGTGTTTAACTAGAGTGTAAACGATAGTAGTTTGTTTCCACTCATCACTCATAGTTGGGTTAGACAAGAGGCACCTAACAACATTGAGATGTTAATCTATCCGAAGAAGACTGTTCTCAACATCAACAAGGTCCTCATATTTGCCCTCGGGTACAACAATCTCTTCCTCAAAGGTAATGGGCTCATTGGACTCATGTTCTAAAGCAAAGGTACTATGGAGACACTTAGAAGCATAATGCCCTCTCCGTTAACAACATTGCACGATATTAGGATCTCGACTGAGATCGGGAGGCACTAGTGTTGGCAGGCATGTGTGGTCCCCTCTCGAGGGGACCGGAAGATTACAAGTCCTTGGATTAGAAGCACTTATAGAGTTTGTGGCCTTGGGGATAGGCGGGGTGTGATCCTAGACACAGGGGTAGAGTGACGCATAGGGGTAAGCTTTTCAACCTCTAAGGCCTTGTCATAGGCCTCATCTAAGGTATACGGTGAAGACAAGGTTACCTCCCTCTTAAGGTCACTACGTAAACCTCGAATAAATCGGGCAATAGTGATGGAAGGGTCCTCTACCAAGTCACAACGTTGAATCAACTCTTGAAAGTGATTAATGTAATCGGTCACACTAGAGTCACATTAGAGGTGGCCCTAAGGTCCAACATTTGGTCAACAAGGTGGGCCTTATGGAACGAAGGGAGGTACTTTTCTTTCGGCCTATCCCTCATGATTGTCCATTGGGCAATAGGAGTTGTTGTATACGCTCAAGTTGAGTGGTGACGAGTGTACCAAAATTTCCTAGCTGGTCCAACTAGTTTTATCTTAGCAAACCTAATGCGTTCAATATTGGACATCCTATACCGGTCAAAGTAATCCTCCATGGCATCTATCCAATTAGAAAATGTGCTAGCATCTATCTTACCATCATAAGTGGATATGTCAACCTTGACTTTACGGGTAATGTCGGAATAACCCTAAGGAAAATTCCTACCGACTCTTCTATCATGAAACTCTCGGTCGTTATACTTCTCCCGGTTGGGTATACGGTCCAACTCATGGTCCACCAATCTATGATCCCGGTAGTTCCGAGCCTATCTATTGACTCTAGGATTGTGAGGCCTACGATCTCTAAAACATCTTCCCAATGACCATCTTGGCGAGCATGACCCATCGAAAGTCAAGACAACGATCATCTCTATGCTCTTCTTGTGTACGTCTATACCCCAAGCTATTCCCGTGACAAACCCTAGAGTCAAGTCGACGCTCCTCCTCGTGAGGGTTGGAGTGAGACAAATGTTCACTTTCCCTCCTTCGGACTCGTCAACTTGTCCCGACTTATAGATGACCCACTTATGGCGGTCACTACCTCCTACCATTAAGTCTGCAGAAACTTTGGGCGGAGATGTAGGTTGGTCATGCTCAAGGGATTTTTCAAAGGTACGGGTGAGGTGGTCAATTTTAGACTCGAGACTATCAAATCTGATTTCCCGATGGTCAAGTCTCTCGGTTGGGACTGGTAAGGCTCTTGGAGGGAGGATGACATGCCGAATGAATGCAAATGTAATGCAAGTGTGTTGAGATTAACCAGATTGCAAGAGTAATAACAACAATAAACATCGAGCCTCAAATGTAAATAGGGATGAGCAATATATAATGATTAGGATCTAAGCAAAGACTTGAACAACCCAAATAATAAGATATCGGTCAGCCTAATTTTGCAGACAAATTTCGCAGCAGAAAATCAAACCAACACCTAAGTAAATCAAGACCCTCACACCTTCTAGTGGCCTCATCGGTCTAAGATTCGTACCTTCCTCTACAGCATTCATACCTTCCCCTACGGCAATTGTATCGAGGCGAATGGAGATGAATTGGCACCCTTCAAGTGGTATATTGAGAGCTGGAGAAGGCGGTCCCAATGCACTCCATGTAGCACGGCAAGAGAGCAACCACAGCAGCACCAGGTGGCTCCGGCGAGATTTCGCTCGCCGGAGAATTAGGAATAATAGTCGAACCCCTTTGTTGGGAACCGAAAGTTCAAATCCTAGAGAGTAGTTGATGATGATGGGATTTGCGAGTTAGGGTTTCTCGCAGGAGGTAACCGACTACCAATTGGCAGCGAGTCGAAGTGATTTTCTAAAATTGATGGAGGGTTTTGGGCGCATTGGGCGGGGAAGTGGAGACAAGAAGGCAATTCGGCTGAATTTGATGGAGCGAAGGTGATTTGAGGTGATTTTGCAATTGAGGAATTTCGCAGATTAGGGTTTCGGCTGGTTGCATGTGGCGGAGGCGGTTGGGCGGTGGTTGACTGGTGGCAGCGGAAGGGTGGGTGGTGGTCGGCAGTGGCGGCGGCGACGGGTGGTGGCCCCGGGCTGTGGGCGAAGTCTGGCTACGCAGGACTGAAAATCACGATTTTTTTATTTTTATTTTTTTTTTTGCTGGCAAAATTCGAAAACGAAAGAAGCGAAAGAAAAGAGACAAAAGGTGGCTGGGATTGACTAGCTCGATACCAAATTTGATGTAGGACGCTTTGAGAGCAATTCCTACAAAGGGGTGAATGTAGGACGCTCCGAGAGCAATTCCTACTTCGAAGAAAATTCACAATAACTCAGAAAATTCAATTCAATGTTATTCAAGTCTGCCTTTCTAAAGCATAAGGCCGAGTTTAAATAGCGAAGAGCCCTAAAACAATAATGAAACTAAAAGATAATAAAATCCACGAGATAATGTTTGTTAACTAAAATAATTAGGAAATAACTAGAAGATAGAGTTCTAAATTTCCTATTTTTCCTGGAATAGATATTCCCAAAATATCTTTTGGGAGATAATGCATCAGTACCCTTCCATGTGTTTGAAGCATCTGCCCTTGGCTCAAACATATCTATGTTGTATCTGCTTTTACAATATTTGGCCCGTAAAACTTGAGACCAAGCTTGTCTTTTTGACCAACAATATCCAACCAAGCTTGGTAAACCAGTCTTCCTATATTGATGGTATGTTATCTTTTTTTTTTTTTTTTTGTTAAATGTCCTTCCCTTCTGTTTTCAGGTTATAATTCCTAAAGAGGGCTACTTAAAAGCTGTCAGAGATCTGTGCTCAAGATATGGAGTATTGATGATTGCTGATGAAATACAATCTGGCTTGGGAAGATCTGGAAGGATGCTGGCTTGCGACTGGGAAGAAGTTCGACCAGATGTTGTTGTAAGACAGTCATTCATATATTAATCAGTGTTTGCAGTTAGTTCTATCGTCAGTGCATCCACCTAGAAATGTAGTACGTTTTTAATTTTAGCATGACTTTTCTTAATGCGTTTCTAATTATGAGGAACTAGTCCATGACATTCTCTGTTTTATGCCTGCCTAGTGAAACTTGTTGAAACTTGTCAGTGTTAATAATACTGAACCCTTTTGGGACCTAATTATCCTTGATGAGGCGGCAACGTTTGGCTGTTGGATTTCCTGTATTCTTAATTCAAGTACATATCTTCGTAGATCAGATTTTGGTAGTAGTTATTACTTATTAGTCATGTGTGCTGCTATATACCTGTATGCTTAGCTAGTTGATATTTTATTTGCTCTAGCATTCAACCAATTACACTGTATACTTGCTGCCATTGTTAATCTATGGCTCTATTTAATATCTACAATACCTTTGAAATCTTCTGTTTTGTGATTTCGTGTTGTAGATTCTTGGAAAAGCTTTGGGTGGTGGAGTCATACCTGTCAGTGCTGTTCTTGCAGACAAAGATACGATGTTGTGCATTCGTCCTGGAGAGCATGGGAGGTTTGTAACTCTGTGATTCCTCAATCTCACTATGGGATTGTAGCATTTTTTTATAAGAAACTATGGGATTATAGCATTTTATACTCTTTATGGTTTTTAGTACATTTACAGGCCACAATTTTTTTTTTTTTTTTTGTTAATAGTGAATCACAAAATAAGATATTAGTTTTGCACTAAATTGCATCTCGTTGTAAAGTTTGATATCTAAATAATAATTTCTTATAGTTTTATATTAGTTTTGTTATTAATCAAAATTATGGAAAAGGATTCTTTGAGAATATTTGCAAACGGGAAAAGAAATGAAGCTTCTAAATTTCACCCCTATTGCTCAGTCACTTGATACTAGACCAATTAACCAAGAAAAGTTTTTGATGATTAAAAAAATAATTTTTTTGTTTAAAAGGTAGTTACAGCAGGTTAGATTCTTAATATTTTATTAGTTCATTCTATTGTCTATTTTTTCTTCTTTTTTAGTGCATCATAAATGACCAGATTGTAGAATAATAAAAATTGTAGGTTACTCTTTTCTTTTTTTTCGGGAGTTGGGGGGTGTTGGAGGAGAGGGAGTTGGCTCCAAGTGGCCATCAAAACTTTGAGAGGAGACTTTGCTAATTAAACTAAGTTGAAATTCAATCTATGGCATAATTTTTTCTTTATTTAAATTTGTATCCCATCTTCATCAATCTCTTCATTTTTTAAAACTTCATTTGATAATAAAGTTAAGGCTGTTCTTTGGCAAAGAAAATACCATTTTAAACATTGAAAACCACAATAGGGTTCCATATGCCGTTAAATAAAAATCTCGATGCATGGTTTGTCAAAAATCAAGAGCTTGTGTGTGATTCCCTACTGATTTCAGCTGTTGAAGCTTCGGCTAGAGAATGCTCTGAACACATCACTGTGAGGTGATTGTTGTTTTATAGTCATGTCTCGAGCTATCCACTACTGCTACCTCTTTGAGTGAATCCTTTTCATTTAGTGCTGCCTTCTAGAAAGATTATTTGAACCTTTAAACCATAGTCATTTTTATTTTTCGATTAATTTTTTTCATCTGACCACGTGAGCAACAATTTCAGTAATATAAGGACTAGGATTGAACAAACTGATTTGGGGTCCAACACATCTACTTCCGGTGCCCATTGTGGATACTGCTAAGCAGGTCTGGAGAAATCGGGTTGATAAGGAATCTCACCTTTGTACGTAGAGTGGCTTATTCTGACAGACCCCCTCTTTTCTTTAGGTTGTAGATCAGTTATTTTTCAGTTGTGATTCAATATCAGCTGGGGGCAAATTACGTTTGCATTCACACAGACAAAGGAATCTTGGTCTGGTGGTTGCTTAATAATAATTACCACAGTCTGAAGGATGCTTATTCTTGTTTCTCATATATTCTGAATGTCATTATTATGTATTAATTCAGTAAATATTATCAATTTAATTTTTTAATGTTTTCCCTGCATATACATTTTCAGTACTTTTGGAGGAAATGCATTGGCAAGTGCTGTTGCTATTGCATCACTTGATGTTATCAGAGAGGAAGGGCTTGTAGAGAGGTATATTTTCTTTTTGGTTGTAATTTGTAATTTGCAGTTATGCCTATTTTTATTTTTGATGTATCAATTGATAATGCTACCTGCTGGCAACTCTGGATCTCCCCAGACCCAATAATGCAAGATGTTTGCACATATAATTTATTCTCAAGTAGCACGTGGCACATAAGTTTTTGCATAAAAGAACTGAACAGAAACTCTTTGAATCTTCAATTATTTCTCTCCTATGTTTAAGTCATGCTTTGGATAGTGGGAATATGTAAAACCTATTTGCTTTTATGCCATCTTGCCTGAGATGTCTCCAATTAGCATTTGGAGTTTATCATTGATTTGTCTTGTTTGCCTGGATAGAGGAGTGGGAAATGGTGATTAGTATAAAATACAAATTATCTAAAAGGATGCTACTGTTTTGTGTATGAATATAGAAATTCACATTAAATATTATCTACGATGCACTATGCTACTATAGTGATATCTATATCTAGCCAATTAGGTACAACCTTTACCAGATTTTTTTATCAGCCTGCACTGAATAGAAGCCAGAGGTGTGTAAGCTTGATCTGACCTTTGAGATATCATCTAGCAGAAAAGGCAATGAGCTTATTATGTGGCTAGCTGCAGTATAAGATCTTGTGTAGCTGTCTTATAGTTATAGAGTTTTCCTATTGTCTTTTGATTTTGTACAGGTCTGCTAAACTGGGTGAGGAGCTTAGGCACTTGCTGAGGGAGGTTCAGCAGCAGTTCCCTAATTTCATAAAAGAAGTACGAGGAAAAGGTCTATTTAATGCAGTTGAGCTCAACAGCAAGGCTCTGTATCCTGTTTCAGCTTATGATGTTTGCCTGAAGTTGAAAGAGAGAGGGGTTCTTGCAAAACCAACCCACAACACAATCATAAGATTAACTCCTCCACTTTCAATGAGGTATGCCAAACAATTTATCTATATTTTATTATTTGATTTCCTTTTTTTTCCCTTGAACATGTAGAGTTTTTAGTCTAGTGCTGAGTCAATCATATGCAATTTCCTTGAGGTTTTCTGGGTTTGGTTTGCTGCTGGTAATTTGTCCACTGTCTACCTACGTAGGTGAGTTATTGGACAATTTATATCAGCTTGGGATTACAGTGAACCAAAACAATATTCTTATTGAACTGTCTTCTACTTCTGCTGATGTTTATAGTAAGACTGGCATCAACTTAGATTCAGATCAGATTGGAAGTGGATTTGAATCTGACATCTGACCAAATCAGATCTGAAGAAGTCAGTTGTTCTACCCAAATCCCCGAGTTGGATTAGACTATGTGCGAATCAAATCCAACCTGACATGATTTCAAAATGCGCAACACAGACAGACACGTTCTAATACGGCAATCGCGTTTTATTTTGCAGTTGCCTCGGGATGAAAACACAATTTGCTCATCTTGAAAACCTTTCCTATGTCGCTGATTTGTCACGGAACGGCCACATTTTGAATCCATCAATCATCACATGATTAGCCTCCCCCTCCCCCCACCTCTCTCTTTCCTATCCATCTTTTATTTTCTCAGCCCTCAGCGGCTCCTAAAATCAAAATTTACTCAAAAAGAATAACAATTGAAATATCACTTTCGATAGAAATAGAAATAGAAATTTTTGTTGTTTACATCATGATATACACAACAAACCACAATTTCCTTGAATCTTCAAGAAAGACTCCAAAAGGCTTCCGGTATATTAGTTGCAAGCTTTAGATCTGTGAACAGAACCAAATCAGTTTTAGTCCTTGATGCGTGGAGTAAAACAAGCAGAAATTGAAATGAAGGAAAAGAAGACTTAACAAAATTTGGTAGGATAATGAGGCTAAAAAAAAACTCACGAGTAATCAAACGATCTATGCACAGTGAACCTGCAGAACTTTCTGGGAAATGAAAAGGAAAGCAGTAATTTAAAATAAACTGAAATTGGATGAAGACTAGAGACAGAAGAAGCGATGTAACTTATGAAAAACCCTGTTTGTTGATGTTTTGGCCAACTAGAAATAGATTCCTGTCAAGCTTGAAAATCACCTTGGTGAAGGTTAGTTCCTGTTTCATGTAAATAATGTTATTGAATGGGGTAGTTCAGTTAAAAATGATGAGGTTAACATAGACACATGAGTAATCAAACGATCTATGCACAGTGAACCTGCACAACATTCTGGGAAATGAAAAGGGAAATAGTAATATTTAAAATTAACTAAAAATGGACAAAAGATAGAGACAGGAGAAGCAATGTAACTTACGAAAAAACCCAGTATTTTGATGTTTTGGCCAACTAGAAATAGATTCCCATCAGGTTTGAAAATTGCCTTGATGAAGGTTCATTCCTGTTTGATGTAAATACAGTTACTAAATGGCATGGTTATTTAGTTAAAAATGATGGGAGAAGTTTAATGGAGGCAAAGGAGACAGAAAGATAGCAAGAGACGAAGAGAGAGAAGGTTAGAGGCTGTTGGAAATCAAGGTTGTTCCCAACTGAAGCTTTCCACAGATCTTCATTTCTTCATTTCGAAATTATGTTAGTTAACGACTCACTGTAGGTCCCTCTTGCGTGGGGGCTGAGGAGATCGAGATAGGTAATTTTACCTCTATAAACATTTGACTTATTCCAAAAGTCTCATATTTTAAATTTTGAGAAAACATTTTCCCAGTATTTTTTATTATTATTATTTAGGACACAAAAGATAACATAAGCATGAAATAAAATTCATTAAAAAAGCGTTAATAATCATTAAGAATAGTAATAATCATCACTTCAATCAAAAAAAAAAAAAAAATCATCACGACAAAAACAACTAATCAAAACAACACAACACTCCTTATTTGCCCAAAAAAAAAATGATGGTGGACATAGCACACTTTGAAGGACTTTTATTGATGGAGATCCCACTCCAAAACTAACTCAACTTTATTTGCACAAAAAAAGAAGAAAACAAGTTAATTTTATTCTATATATCCAATTGTATAAAGAAAATGGCACTAGAGAGATATTATATTTTATAATCTAAAACTACTTACAAGATAAGGAAGCTAACCTAATATCCTAACATAACTAAAATACTACTTTCATAAAAAAATAAGAAAGCTAATGTCTAAAGTTCTACTACCCCTAAAAACCCCCTGAAATTAAATCCGAAAATAATTGAAAAATGTCAAAATACAATAATTTCCTAAACCTGATAAATTTATATTATAAATAGAAAATATCTTGTTTCCTTTTCTTGCCAACTGCATCATTTATCCTCAACCCCTGGCGTGCCTTATGTAAACGTGTAACATCACATTAAGCTGGGAAGTGTTCCTCAAAAAGATCTTTAAAATGTGCATTTTGGTGTCACCACTGCCTAAATATTGTTCGTTTTACTTTAAAGCATAGCAGTTGAAGTGAATGTCCACTTTTGTGCAGTTGAAAAAATTACTTTCACAGATTTTCTGGCAACATAGCTTCCTAAGTTGTCCTTTACATCTTCCATGGAGTAGTGGACATCAACGGATATGACTAGGTAATATAGGGATAAGCGTGCAACATCTGAAACCCCTCTAACCTAGCCTAGGCAAAACTCTTAGGGTGTAGATTTGGATTTAATAGGAACCTAAGTGAAAGTTTTGCCCACATTGAAGATGAAGGGAAAGAATTAGGTTGAGAATGGCTCCCAAGGCATTGGATGCAGGTTTTGAAGTGAATATTAAAGAAAAGCAAAATTAAGAAATTGAACTAAGATTGACAACCCATGCATTGCTGGCTATGATTACCTTTGGTTAATCTCGTTGTTCGTGTGCTTTGTCATTGATGACATTACCTCTTCATCAAAATTTCCATTTATTGGTCAAGTGGGAGTCACTTTTGTGCACTTTTCTTTTAGCTTGGATTATTGTAGATTAAAGCAAATTGCCTCACTAAATTGTCATCTGCTTCTTTTATTGCGGAGTGATACACAACATTTTTTAATTTAGGGTCCAGAATCCTCTATAATTCATGGATAAGAAGGCCAAGGCAACTACATTTGTTCTTCTCTCCCTTCCCTACCTCATGTAGGTAGGAGTCTATGGATTCGGGACTTGTTCTCAAACAATTATATGTAGATATTTTCTACTAGACCTCTCCAAGAAAAATCCAGGCCATCTGAATGACCAAGTTTATGCTAACTCCTGAATGCGTTGATTGTAATCGCAGGGACCATATTCTGTGAAGAAAAACCGTCCTATGGAGATTACTTTGCTATCCATTGGTCATAATTATGTAATGTGCCCAAAAAGCTTAGTAATATTTGCTAGGCAAAATCATTGAGCTAGGTAAAAATTTGTGTTGTGGCTCATTTATGGTAAATTGGGGATTGGAAAATATCTGGAACGGTAAGAAATTTATTTGAAGTCGACTATTGTATCTTGCATTGTATGCGCGCGTGTGCGTGATTGATAGTGAGAGAGGCAAAAAGGAAGGGGGTGTGAATAGACGCTTCTCTTGTCTGACATTTATTTTGCAAAAGATTGAGCCAGTTTTCCATGAAGTGAAACAACCAGCAATCAGTTTATTTTATTTGGCACTTGAGACATTTGGTTGTTAACAGTCGATGATTGATGGACATTAGCTGAAGATGAGATATAACATGTGCCCTTTTGTTATAAGTTTATGTTTGAAGATGTTCTGAGAATTCATTGTGTATCCACTTGCATGGTATTTTTTCCCTAGATGTTATGGTCCCTGCTGCATAGTAATTTAGCATCATCAAAGACTGATTATGAATTAACTGATTCTTTTCTTCTTTATGAATTCCTTAAAATGTTTGCATTTTTGTATCCTGCTTGTGACCCATACCCTAAACAATTTTTTTCTCATTTTCGCTCATTCGTTTGGCTGGAAGTTTGATGGATTGGACATAAGAAAAAAAGACTCTGTAGGGGGGTTGCTCTGCGTAGATCCATCCCTGCCACAGCCTGAGTAGACATGATTTCAGGGTTTTACGTGTCCAAAATTGGTTTCCTAGAACATGCTTGCCTTTGCTTGTCATCCTATTTGATAGTATGCCTTGGTGTTCTGAGAGATTCAGTTGATATTTTTGTAGTTTGGACGAGCTTAAGCACGGAACGAAGGCACTAGTAGAAGTACTGAAGATTGATCTGCCAAACATGCAGGAGGAAAAGCCCGAACAGGTTTCCTCGTCACCTGAGCCCGAAGTATGTGACCGGTGTGGCAGAAACTTGTATGCATAAGTCTCATAACATGCTTCTTGCAATCCGAGGCATATAATTTGGGTTTTTGTGTGTGTGTGTGTGTGTGTTCGGGGCGCAATAGGCTTAGTTTATTGAGGGTTATCTGACCAACAAACTGAATCCAGTCGTCCTTGGCGGATATTGGGACAAGTCGATAGTGTTCTATGATCAGGGAAATAGGATACTGAACCAGTTCAAATTCTCAAACTTCAATGTTATTCACATAGAGTTTCAGACGTGCAGTAGAATAAGGATTTGGTTGCATAAAAGGTTGTTTTAATACTGATCTAGTGTTTCACAACAACCTTTGCTTTTAGACCTAGCAAAACTGGATCAAGATTTGAAATCCGAATTGATAACCTGGACTCATTCTCAAAATAGGCTCATCTAAAAATAGACCTGAAAATTGAATTGTTTCGAATGAATTGAATCCGACTCAAAATTGTTAAAAAAGTTAGCTTCTTTTTTAAAGGTAAGTTTACTAGACTAAATATCAGTTGACCCGAATTGAAAATAACCTAACTCAATTCGAAAGTGACATTGACTTGAACATAATCCTATTTGAAGTTAGTTTGGACCACCTGTGCCCAAACTGAGTGACCCTTTGCCAAGTCTACTTGCTTTTGTATATTACTTCAATATTGAGGGTGACACACAATAAGCCTTTACCATTAGGCCTAAGCCTGACAAGTAACCATGATGGAAACTTAGCCCAATTGCTTCTCATACTTAGTTGTCTACTTAGACTTGCGGTAAGAATTCTTTACAAATATCCTAGCTAAGGATGACAATGGGTTGGATTGGGGCTCAACCTATAGACCTCTAACTCTCTTACCAAATATCCTAGCTAAGGATGATAATGGGTTGGATTGGGGCTGGACCTATAGACCTCTAACTCTCTTACCAAATATCCTAACTAAGGATGATAATGGGTTGGATTGGGGTTGGACCTACAACCTCTAACTCCGATACAACGAAGGCGGACTTTTGATCCGAGTCGGATTAAATTAAATTTACATTTGATCCGATTAAATTTGATTCAATTTTTTAACATTTTGCAATTTTTTCCCCACAAACAAAATTTATACTTTGCACTTTTTTTTAGACCTTGTTTTTTTAAAAAATAACTTCTTTAGACCTTTTTTTTTTTTTAAAGGTAATATAGAGGGGGACTAGTTCTTAAGATTTCTTTCAAAATTGTGAATAACGTAATACTAGCTCCAAAGACATATTTTGCAATTTTTTCCCCACAAACAAAATAACTTCTATAGATGAAAGTTAAAATTTAAATTTTTTCAACTCAATAAAAGGCTTTAGATTAATTGCAGGTGGCAATAACGACCCGGAGATATGCGGACGAGAGGTATGCGAATAATAGCTTAGAAGTTGTGAGGGGACAAGAGGAGGGAGGGCGGGAGGGAGAGAGAGGCAGGGTGTAGGCGTGGAAACTTGGGGATGGGGAGAGAGTGTGCGCACGAGTGTGCGAGCTTTCTAAAAACGTAATATAGAGAGGGACTGGTGGGTGGGAGAGAGGGGTTTAGGGTTAGTGAATGGCTAGATATTTTTATATTTTGAGGGGAAGAGAGGAGGGAAAGAGAGGCGGGGTGTAGGCGTGGAAACTTGGGGACGGGGAGAAAGTGTGCGTGCAGAGTGTGCGAGCTTTCTAAAAACGTAATATAGAGAGGGACTAGTGGGTGGGAGAGAGGGGTTTAGGGTTAGTGAATGGTTAGATATTTTTATATTTTGAAAGTTAAAATTTAAATTTTTTAAAAAAGTTAAAAATTTAATTAGGTTCGGATCAAATTCTTCTTCTTTGGATTCGAATTGGATTATTTTACTCGGATTAGATAAGATTTGTCTCTAATTCGGACTTAATTGTCATCGCTAATCCCGAATAAAGTAAATATTAAAGACTCGGACTTTACTCAAGACAATTCCGAGTTCTATCAAAGGAATCAAGTATAAGAATTTCTCACTTATAGAGTTTTGATTCCAAGGCATTCTTTGTACCTTAGAAACTTTTCCGAGTGATATAGTATTTTCTCTAAGTGATATGACATTTACTTCATGTATTTTTGCTTGTCTCTATGTGACTCAAAAAACAGATATGCACTTACGATATCTCACTCGCTTCCGAGTACCTCATCACTTAGAATTATCGCATGTTGAAATAACTAGTATTTCGCTTAACCGCACTCAGTGTCGACTTCATGTTATAAGTCTTATTCTCGTTATAGTCGGCGCTTCTAGTCCGAACCATGCTTAGTCTAGATCAAGTTTGTTTCACTCGATATTCGTTGTATAACTTGATTCTCGCTTAGACTAACTCGGATGGAATTTTGAGTTTCATGGATATTAGACTCGTAAAATTCCATTCCTTTTCCGACTCGTGATAATTAGTCACTTAATTATCTTAATTATATTATTATCCGTGTCTAATCTTGGACCAAAGTATTTTATACTTTGAAAACCAATTTGATTTACTTTTGTAGGTTTTTCAAACGAGGATACACTTTTTGAAATACAAAAGTAACCTAGGTTTCAAAACGTCAAATCACCAGCAGAAAAGGCTTTTTCCATCTCTCGACCTAGCTCCAAGAAGATTGTGTTAGGGCTGTCTATTTCCAAAACTGGAAACCGAAACGCCAAGCTAAACGATGGTTTTCACCTTACTTTTGAAGATACCGCCGGTGGTTTTAGACACGTTCAAGGAAGTCAAGAGCCGTTGTCTAACGTTCATATATCAACGGATATTTTCCGAGTGACTCGGAAAATCCTACACAACGGCTATAAAGGGACTTCCAATCGGAAGATGGAGATAACGGCTACTCTCCCGGACATCTATAAAAGGAAGCTAACTCTCAAGACTTGAAGATTGCAGAACCTATTGTTAATACATACTTGAGCGAAAGTCATTGTATTCACTCTCAATCTTCTACTTACAACTCCCACTCTATAATTCATTATATTCCGAGTTGTAAGGTCTTGTACTTAGTTACAAACACTCTCTTCTTACTTTCTAAGTAAGGTCCCTTGACTGAGCTGTAAAGGTTAACTCAGCTTAGTTGTTCCTAGCTATAAGGGTTATCTCAGCTAGGAAGTACTAGATCGGATAAGGAAAACTCGAGTCTAGGAAAAACTTGTAAAGAATTGTCTAACGGAGCAACTCGGGTTCGGTCAGTCTACGGTATTTTGTGGACTCAAAATAGTGGATTTGACTTCGTGCTTGGATTAGCACAATCCGTGGTTTTCTCGCCCCAGGAGGGTTTCCACGTACTTTTTGTGTTTTCACTTTCCGAGTACATTCTAAACTCGCATGCATTCATAGTGTCGACTTTATCTCGCTTCATTACTCTTTACCGCAATTCGAGTACATACTTTATCGACCCCATTTTAAACTAAGAATCGCTTCGTTCGTGCTTTGTTCAAAAGTGTTTGATTTTATCAAAAATCTTCCACCACCCTATTCACCCCCTAGGGTGATTCGATCTCTCCCGAGCAAATCTTCAATTGGTATCGAGCCTAGCCTTTTAGAAAGGATCTAACCATCCAAACGTATAAAGATCAAATGGCTCGGAGCAACGGAGAGTTCGATGAAGGAAGATCTTCCAGCAGACCGCCAAAATTCAAAGGATCCAACTTCGTGCACTCGGAAGAAACTCATGGAATGTTTCCTTCGGATCATGACGAAGATGTTTGGGACATCATACAAAAAGGGAACTACATTCCCATGAAGATAGAAGAACTTAGACTCATTCCCAAGACAAAGGTCGAGTTTACTCCCGGTGAAGCGTAGAAGTTCGAAAGAACTTCAAGGCGAGTGAACATTCCGATGTGCGCCATCGGCTCGGAAGAATACAATCGAGTATCCGCTCGTGATTCAGCCAAAGAACTGTGGGACACACTCGGTCAACACTTATGAAGGCACAAGCCAGGTCGGACAAGCGAAGATCGGCCAATATCTTCATAAATATGAGCTATTTAAGATGGAGCCGAAGAGAACATCACTTAGAGTTCATTCGATTTCATCGAGATTACCAACAATCTCAAATCTCTGGGTAAAAAGATTTCCCATGAGGAAATGTGCGGAAAGATACTCGAAGTCTACCCAAGAGAAGATGGGGTCCCAAGGTGATCTGCCATAGAGGAGGCTCGTAACCTATCACTTCTAAAGCCGGACGAGCTGATTGGAAAGCTTCTCACTCATGAAATCCATCCGGAAGAGGAGGATGCTGAGGGCAGCACCAAAAAGAACATAGTGCTCGAAAGCCTCAAAAACCGAGAGAAGCAAATCCGAGTTCCTCTCGACTCGAAGAGGATCCCATGGCACTTATTGCGAAAGGCTTCAAGAGAATGATGAAGCACAAAAGATGAGATAAGAAGCCAAAAGAAGAGTTCTACAGGAAAGACAAAAAGGATAGGAAAGGTAAATACTCATCTCCTTCAAAGTTTTCTTTGACTAAGAACTCGGCTATTTTGAATGTGGTAGCAAGGATCACATAGTCAAAGACTGTCCAAAGAGGAAATGGGACGGAAAGAAGAAAAAGGCTATGATGGCCACATGGAGTGACTAGGACTCATCGGAAGATGACGAAGACTCGGATGACTTAAAGTGTTTGATGGCAATTTATGACTCGAAGTTGGAACGCAGTCGGGCTCGGAATCGGACAATGAGGAATCTAATCCTCAAGAGGTCACTCGGAAGAGATCAAAAGGACATTGGTACCTTGACAGTGGATGTTCACGTCACATGTCGAGAGACTCGGGACTCTTTTCGAATTAGAAAAACATAAAGGAGGAAAAGTCACTTTTGGGGATGACAAGCAAAGGCAAGATAGTTGGGATAGGCAAGATTGGAAAGGGAAGCAATCTGGTCAGCCTAGTTTACCTTGTCAAAGGATTAAAGTGCAATCCGCTTAGCATCTCTCAATCGTGCGATAAAGGTCAAGAGGTAAGATTCACTCGGACCAACTGTTACATTTATGATGTTACCACCAAGGAGATCAAACTCTCGGGTAAAAGATCGGGTAACACTTATACTATTCCTCTTTCGACCCGAGTTAGAACTTATCATGTTTAAAAGCATCCCTTCTTGATGACTCATGGACATGGCATCGTAGATTAGGCCATATTAGTATGCATACTATTAAGAAATTGGCATCTCATGGTCTGGTTAGAGGTTTACCTAAGTGCGCTTTTGAGAAAGATAAAGTTTGTGAAGCATGCACAAGAGGGAAACAAGTCAAATCATCATTCAAATCCCCGAAGACAGTTTCCACATCCAAAGTGCTCGAACTGCTGCATATGGATTTATGTGGTGAAATCCCTATTAAGAGCCTCGGAGGTAAATCATATATACTTGTTATTATTGATGATTATTCACAATTTACTTGGGTGTGTTTTCTTAAGCACAAAAATGAAGCATTCAAGGAGTTCAAGCAAGCTCCGCAGAAAAATCCAAGTTGAGTCTTAGACTCAAATTCGGAGAATCGAACCGACCGTGGAAGAGAGTTTGACTACTCGGAATTCTCGGAGTTTTGCGACACGAATGGAATCTCTCACAACTTCTCAGCGCCTTGAACTCCTCAACAAAATGGAGTAGTAGAGAGAAAGAACAGAACTCTTGAAGAAATAGCAAGGACAATGATGATTGAGCACAACTTACCTTACTATTTCAGGGTCGAGGCAATCAACACAGACCAACTACACTTTGAACAGATGCCTCATCGGACCCATACTCAAGAAAACACCTTATGAGCTCTACAAAGGGAAGAAACCAAATATTTCCTACTTCAAATCATTGGGATGTAAGTGTTTTGTTCACAACAATGGTAAGAATAACTCGACCAAGTTTGATGCTCGGTCGGATGAAGGTATTTTTCTGGGTTATTCATCTCATGGTAAAGCTTATCGCATTTTTAATAAGAGAACTAACAAAGTGGAAGAAAGCATCCACGTTGTGTTTGATGAGATTGAACAGGAAAAACCAAGTGAGTCTTCATACTCGGATCCGAAGCTCAGCAGAAAGGATGATAGTGATGAACATGAATCCGCCAAGACTCAAACTCAACCAACTCGGAATGAAGTCACTCGAACGAAGTGACTCAGAATGAAACAAATCAAGAGACTACTCAAAATGAAGAAGATCACTCGGAACAAGCTACGGAAGATCAAATAGTTCAGCCTATAAATCTTGTGAATCGGAGAACAGTAGAGCTTTCAAGTTCACTTCTAGTCATCCACTAGAAAACATATTATCCGATATCAATAGTGGGGTAAGAACTCGTTCCTCTCTTCAAAATCTATGTGCATTCACCGGAATCATTTCATTAACTCGAACCCAAAAATGCACTCGGAGGCCCTAAATGAACCTGAATGGGTAGAGGCCATGCAAGAGGAACTCAATCAATTCGAAAGAAACCAAGTCCGGACTCGACCAAACGACCTTCCGACCACCCAATCATAGGAACCAAATGGGTTTTCAAGAACAAACTGGATGAAGGTGGGTTGGTAGTCGAAACAAGGCTAGACTTGTGGCTCAAGGTTACAATCAAGAAGAAAGGATTGATTGTGAGGAAACCTTTGCACCTATTGCCAGAATTGAAGCCATTAGAATCTTGTTTGCATTTGCATCCAAGCATGAGTATCAAATTATATCAAATGGATGTTAAGTGTGCATTTCTCAATGGTTTTATTGAAGAGGAAGTCTATGTCGAGCAACCTCCTAGTTTTGAAAACTCGAATTTCCAAATCATGTTTTCGGACTTCAAAAGCTCTTTATGGTCTTAAACAAGCTCCCGAGCTTGGTATGAAAGACTCGAGCAATTTCTTGGTTCAAAATGATTTTAGAAGAGGTCGGATCGACAAGACTCTCTTTATAAAAACCAAGGGGAAAGATTTCCTTATTGTACGGATCTATGTTGATGATATAATTTTTGGAGCTAATAATGATATTACGTGCCGAGAATTTTCTCGAGTTAATGAGTCAGGAATTTCAATTGAGTATGATGGGAGAACTCAATTTCTTCCTTGGTCTACAAATCAAACAAGACAAAGATGGAATATATGTCCATCAATCAAAGTATACCAAGGAGCTGCTGATGAAATACAAACTCCAAGATGCAAAGCACGCATCTATACCCATGAGCAACGAGTATAAAACTTGACTCGGACGAGAAAGGTAAAGCAATAGATCGAAACTCTATCGAGGTATGATTGGATCTTTGCTATATCTTACTTCCAGCCGGCCAGATATAATGTTCAGTGTATGTTTATGCGCAAGATTCCAAGCTAATCCAAAAGAATCACATTTCACTCGTGGTGAAGAGAATATTCGAGATATCTTGCAGGGACTCGTAACTATGTCTATGGTACTCAAGAGACTCGGAACTGGCCCTCACTGGATACTCGGATGCGGTTTACGCTGGGTACAATGTTGATAGAAAGAGCACTTCAGAGCGTGCCGGTTTCGGGTCAATCCCTAATATCCTGGCACTCAAAGAAGCAAAACTCGGTAGCTCTATCAATCGCCGAAGCTGAGTATATTACAGTCGGAGCATGCTCGTGCTCGGATTTTATGGATCAAGCAACACTTGAGAGATCCGAGACTTTCTTTCAAATCGGTTCCAATCAAGTGTGATAATCAAAGTGCAATCAGCATCACCAAAAATTCGGTTAAGCACTCAAAAACAAAACACATTGAGGTCGAGTATCATTTCTTAAGAGACCATTCTGAGAAAGGTGATATCGAACTTGAGTTCATTCCTACTAATCTTCAATTAGCTGATATCTTTACTAAGCCTCTTGGTGAAGATCAGCTTTGCTTTATTAGGAATGAGCTTGGAATGCTAAATGCATAATTATATGCCTTCTTTGTGATAATCTCATTGCATTATTACGTGTTATGTGCTTTCAAATCTTTAAGAGCCATGTGTTCGATTGATTTTATGATACTCGAGCATATAGTTATTATTTATTTCTAGTTTTTGAGTCACTCGGAAAACTTATCCGAGTCAAACTCGGACGTTGAGAAAAGTGGTCTTCAAATCTCCGGAATCATCTCTAGATAAGTGGAGAATTTCAGAATTTATTTTCAAAATCTCTTTCTCTCTCTCGCTCGCTGTGATCGGACATCCAGCCGTTGGAAGTCAAACCGCTTGAAATTGACCCGTTGAGAAGAGAACCGTTACACCGATCCGAGATGATTGATGAAAGAGTTGAGTCGAACGGATAAATGACGTTGAGTTGAAGGACGTTTATTTTTCTATAAATAGCGCCTATTCACCTTCGTCTCGTTACTTTACATTTCATTTACTCTCTCTCTCAAAAGCAAAGCTTCTCGCGGAAGCTTTCTTCATCTATAGTGATCTTTGGACATTTTCAAGCGACGTGAAGCTCATCTCAAGTAAGCTCGACTCGCTCTCAACTCGTTCTTCTACTCCTTTTCTTTCACTCTCGGTGACCTACTCTCTTCTACTCTCTTTCTCAAAGTTTCCCTTCTCTCTACTCTTCTTCACAAAATGCCTAAGAGAGGTTCTCACCTCGACTTTCTTGGCTCTTCTTCGAAGAAGCCACACACAAAAAGCCAAGAAGGCTCTTCATCTTCTAAACCGGTTGTCACCCAACATCTCGTGTCTGGACGACAAGTTCTTCCCAACCACAAAATTCTCGTGGTTGCCACACATCTAAACCACCGGTGTTTATAATTTTCTTTGTTTCAGTGAGTTCATTTATCCCGAACTCGTTTTTGAGTTCTACACTCACCTCACTAGCTCGAAGGTGCCCTAACCTCCGGGGTTCGAACGTTACCGTTCGTATCAACACCTCTCTTCTCCACTACTTGTTCAAGGTCTCCTCTCTTTTCTTGAACAACAACCCATTCCTTTCACCGACGTCGCCGATGACTTCTTTGAAAAATACGCCAAAGAGTTCCCCGAGTCACGGAAAAATTTTTCGGTGACTCAGCTCAAGTCGAAGCACGTCTTCGTGCTTCCTGCTGATGAGAACCTTTTTCTCTCAGCATTCCAAGCAAGGAGAACCCCAACTCCAAGCATTTAAAAGCTCTTTTTGACATTCTTGAGGGATACGAAGTAGACCTCTTCCCCTCTATCATTGAGCGGATGGCAGCTGTGCCAGCTCAACTTCAAAATAAGAAGAACACCCCTCTTCCCTTCGGTGCTCTTCTCACCCTAGTTTTCAAACAATTCAAAGTTCCTCTCCCTCGGATCCAAACGTCGTTTCGAGGCTGCCGTTGTTGTCGGCAAAAGGAACTTCGAGGGTACGGGTACCGGGAGACTCAACCCGGTATCCGGGTACACAACTCCGAGTTGAGGCCTCCTTCTCCGCCTCGGACTCGAAAGAAACCCCTCTCTCTCCCTGCCCCACCTGGTGGTGCTTCGACCTCGAGTGCCTTTAAGTCTCTCTCAGCCATTTTGTCCTCCGCTTTCTGGACAAAATTAATTCTGTGTCCTCGCATTTCAAGGACATGCTCCGGTTATTCAAGACTGTCTATCGATCTATGACCATCAACCAAAAAACAGCCCGAGTCTCAAATTCGAGAGCAACGAAGAACTGGTTCTTGAGATGAAGGGTTTGGTGAAGGAGCAAAAGGAGCCGATCGAGCTCCTCCAGGAGAGAAGGTCCAAGGCATCTCAGGACCGTGGCGACTCGGACACTTCTAAAGCGTCCTCGAGCCCGGTCATGACCTCCTCATAAAGCCGGGAGGAAGAAGAAGCGGACAAAGAAGCGACGAGACGCCGAGGAGCTCGCGGGCGAGGCGGCTCCTTCCGGGTAAGGGGAGGCACAAAAAGAAGAAGAAGGAAGGACAACCGAGGGTAAAACTGCTCCTCAAGCTCAAATAGAAGTACTCAGCTCGAGACAGCGATCCGAGTGGGTTAGAAGACCTTGCTCGCTCCGGGCAAAACAGCAGCGGGTCGGACCGAGCGGACCGTTCCAGCTACCGAGGTCCACGAGGAGGAACCTCTAGATCCTCTCGTTCGGGTCAGCCACTTAGAGTTGAGCCCTTGACGGCAATCCCGGTCCTCCCTCCGCTACGCTCAAGCACATCGTCAAGATTCTACCAGCGCCGGCGTACCTCTCATCCTTCCTCTTCTACTCGGACAACCTCCTCTCCCTCGTAGGCGCCATGCACTCGTGTCACAATTCCACAGTCTGGCAGATTCTTCTTCTTCCTAAAAATTTTCTCTTTTACTTATTCTTTTTGTCCGGACATAAAAAATGTACTACTTGTTGTATTCTTCCCATTTTTTTTTTTGTTTTTGCTAAAAGGCAAGGGGAGAATATAGATAGAAAAATTTGTTGTCTTGTTTAAGGGGAGTTTCTCACTCTATCTTTCTCTCGTGTATACTCTCTAACTTCAATGAACTAATGCATTTCCTCTCAATTCTTTAAGTTCATTGTTTAATGCAAGCCTTTCCGAGTTTAAACTCATTTAATCTGTTACTTTAAGAATGCCTTGTCCGATTTCCTGCGCAACTATTCAAAAGCATATCTTTATCACTAACAAAAGTTTCGTTTAAGTATGGAATGCCTTTCATCAAAAACGGGAGATTGAAGACTCGGACTTTACTTAGCACAATTCCGAGTTCTATCAAGGAATCAGGTATAAGAATTTCTCACTTATAGAGTTTTGATTCCAAGGCATTCTCCGTACCTTAGAAACTTTTCCGAGTGATATAGTATTTTCTCTAAGTGATATGACATTTACTTCATGTATTTTTGCTCGTCTCTATGTGACTCGGAAAACAGATATGCACTCACGCTATCTCACTCGGTTCCGAGTCCCTCATCACTTAGAATTATCGCATGTTGAAATAACTAGTATTTCGCTTAACCGCACTCGAGTCCGACTTCATGTTATAAGTCTTATTCTGTTATAGTCGGCGCTTCTAGTCCGAACCATGCTTAGTCTAGATCAAGTTTGTTTCACTCGATATTCGTTGTATAACTTGATTCTCGCTTAGACTAACTCGGATGGAATTTTGAGTTCATGGATATTAGACTCGGAAAATTCCATTCCTTTTTCGACTCGGATAATTAGTCACTTAATTATCTTAATTATATTATTATCTCGTGTCTAATCTTGGACCAAAGTATTTTATACTTTGAGAACCAATTTGATTTACTTTTGTAGGTTTTTCAAACGAGGATACAATTTTTGAAATACAAAAGTAACCGGCTTCAAAACGTCAAATCACCAGCGAGAAAGGCTTTTTCCATCTCTCGACCTAGCGCCAAGAAGATTGTGTCGTGGCTGTCTGCTTCCAAAGCGGGAAACTGAAACGCCAAGCTAAACGGTGGTTTTCACCTTACTTTTGAAGACACCGCCGGTGGTTTTACACACGTTCAAGGAAGTCAAGAGCCGTTGTCCGACGTTCATATATCAACGGATATTTTCCGAGTGACTCGGAAAATCCTACACAACGGTTATAAAGGGACTTCCAGTCGGAAGATGGAGATAACGGCTACTCTGCCCGGTCATCTATAAAAGGAAGCCAACTCTCAAGACTTGAAGATTGCGGAACCTATTGTTAATACATACTTGAGCGAAAGTCATTGTATTCACTCTCAATCTTCTACTTACAACTCCCACTCGTAATTCATTGTATTCCGAGTTGTAAGGTCTTGTACTTAGTTACAAACACTCTCTTCTTACTTTCTAAGTAAGGTCCCTTGACTGAGCTGTAAAGGTTAACTCAGCTTAGTTGTCTCTAGCTGTAAGGGTTATCTCAGCTAGGAAGTACTATGAAGGTTTGCTTGGGGAGAGTCCGAGTCACCCTAGAGGGGGCTGAATAGGGTGATTGAAGTTTTTGGTGGAAACTAAAGCTCTTCTGTCAAAAGAAGACATAGACAGATTCCGAGTCTATCAACAGGGTCAGAAAAGTTTGGACTCGTAAATGCTATTACGAATGGATAAGCAAGAAAAGCAAGAGCTATAAAACTGTTTGACTCTAGAATGAACACGTAAATATAACACTTAGAGATTACGTGGAAACCCTTCCGGGGCAGAAAACCACGGACCGTGTCAATCCGGACACAAAGTCAAATTCACCATTTTGAGTCCAAAAAAACCGTGCACTCGATCGAACCTGAGTTGCTCCCTTAGACAACTCTATACAAGTTTTCCTAGACTCGTAAATTCCCTTATCCGATCTAGTACTTCCTAGCTGAGATAACCCTTACAGCTAGGGACAACTAAGCTGAGTTAACCCTTACAACTTAGTCAAGGGACCTTACAAAGAATGTAAGAAAGAGTTTGTAACCGAGTACAAGACCTTAGAACTCGTAAAGTAATGAATTACGAGTGGGAGTTGTAAGTAGAAGATTGAAAGTAAATACAATAACTTTGAGCAAGTATGTGTATTAGCAATATATTCGGCAATCTTCAAGTCTTGTGAGGTGACTTCTATTTATAGATAACCAAGCAGAGTAGCCGTTATCTTCATCTCGCTGAGTGAGAGTCCTCTCGTGACCGTTGATAGAAGCTTTCGAGTCACTCGGAAAGTATCCGTTGTAATGTGAACGTTGGACAACGGTTTAACTCTCTTGGAAGTCCCAAAACCATTGGCGGTGTCTTGAAAGATAAGGTGGAAACCACCGTTAAGCTTGACGTTCCAGCTTTTCCAGATTTGGAAACAGCATGCACTCGACACAACCTATTGAGACTGGAGCGAGAGAAGGTGAAAAGCCATGTCTATCGGTGATTTGACGTTCTAAAATCGGTTACTTTTGTAGTTTAAAAAGTGTATCCTCGATTGAATAATCTACAAGAGTAAATCAATTTTGGTTCTCAAAGTATAAAATACTTTGGTGCAAGATTAGACACGGATAATAAAAAATAATTACGATAATTAAGCAATCGATTATCCGAGTCGAAACGAAATGGAATTTTCGAGTCCAATATCCATGTAACTCAAAATTCCATCGAGCTAGTATGAGCAAAGAATCAAGTTAAGTAAAGAACATCGAGTGAGATAACTCAATATAGACTAAGCAATAATCATACTAAAAGTGCTGACTATAACATGATAGAACTTATAACCGGAGGTCGATTCCGAGTGAGAAAAGACGAAATACTAGTCTATTCAATCTGCGATAAACTGCAGTGATGCTTGGTCTCGGAACAAAGAACCGATTATCCGAGTCACTTACGGATAAGCAAGAAATATAAGAAGTAAGAGTCTGTATCACTTAGAGAAGATGCTATGTTACTCAAAGAAGTTTATGAGATACAGAGAATGCCTTGGAATCAAAACTCTATAAGTATGAGATGGTTATACCCGATTCATTTAATGCAACTCGTAAATGCGTTGAGAAGTGTCCGAGTCTTCAATCTCCCCTTTTGATGAAAGGCATTCCAGTCTCGCACGTAAACTTTGTTAGTAAAAAAATCGACTCGAGTAGTTGCTTATGAGGAAAGTTAAGCAAAGAATTCTCGGTGTATCGGAGCAAGAGGTATATAGTCGAGCATAAAGTAAGAATGCTTAGTAATGAAATAATGTAAACTCGGATAGATTATAAACGCAGAAATCATGTAAGAGAAAGCATTAATTCATTGAACTCAACGTAAATTACAAGGATTAAAAGGGAAAACTCCCCTAAACAAGACAACAAGTTTTTAAGATATTTCTCCCCTTGCCTTTCAAAGAAAACAACAAAAAGAAGGGAAGAAAAGAACAAATAGTGCAACTTAGTTGTCTAGACCAAAGAAAAAAATCTCTCCGGAAGAAGAATCGCGCAGACCGAGGAATTGTGACTTAGTGCATGGCGCCTACGAGGGAGAGGGAGATTTCGGAGTGGAGGCGGAGGGAGCGGAGGTTCGCCGCGCCGATATGATCTTGACGATGTGCTTGAGTGCGGTGAAGGGAGAACCGGTATGATCGTCGGGGCTCAGCTCCGAGTGGCTGACCCGGAGTGAGTGGATCGAGAGGTTCTTCCCTTGGAACCTCGCGAGCCTGGAGGGGCCGCTCTGTCTCGACCCGCCGGTGTGGCTAGGTCGCTCGACCCACCTGCACTCACTGTCCGAGCCGAGTACTGCTATTTGAGCTTGTGGAGCGATCGACCCTCGGCAGCTCCCACTCGCTTCTTCTTGGTGTTCATTCCCTTGCCCGGATGGACTCGCCTCGCCCGCAGGGTCCTCGGCGTCTGCTGCTTCGCATCTGCAGCTTCTTCTTCTTCATCCCAGCTGTCCGAGGAGGTCGGACTCGGGATCGAAGACACTTCGGACGCGTCCGAGTCATCATAGTCCCGAGCCGCCTTGGACCTTCTCTCTCCGAGGAGCTCGACCAGCTCCTTCTGCTCCTTTACCAGCTTCCCGATCTCAAGAACTAGAGACTCGCTGCTCTCGGATTTGGGACTCGACTAGCCTTGTGGTTGATGGTCGATTTTGGAGAACAAGTTTGAAAGACCGGAGCATGTCTCCGAAATCGGAGGACACGGAGTTGATCTTGTCTATAAAAACGGGGGACAAGAGAGCAGAGAGAGATTTTGAGGCACCCGAGGTGGAGGCACCACCAGGTGGAGAGGGGAGAGAGAGAGGGGTGGATTTCGAGTCCGAGGCGGAGAGGGAGGCCTCGGCTTCGAGTTATGAACCCGGACACCGGGGTTAGTTTCCTGGTATCCGTACCCCTGCAGTTCCTTTTTGCCGACAACAACGGCAGCCTCGCACACAACGTTTGGGTCCGAGGGGAGAGGAACTTGGAATTGTTTGAAGACAAGGGTCGAAGAGCACCGAAAGGAAGGGAGGTGTTCTTCTTGGATTGAGTTAAGCCGGCACAGCGGCCATGTGCTCAATGATGGAGGGGAAGAGGTCTACTTCGTAGCCCTCAAGAATGTCAAAGAGAGCTTTGAGGTGCTTGGAGTTGGGGTTCTCCTTGCTGGAATGCTGTGAGAGAAAGGTTCTCATCAGCAGAAGCACTGTAAGGCGAGCTCGACTTCAACCGAGTCACGTAAAAGTTTTTCCGGACTCGGGGAACTCTTTGGCAAATTTTTCAAAGAAGTCGTCGGCGACTTCGATGAAAGGAATGGGGTTGCTGTTCAAGAAGAGAGAGGAGACCTTGAACAAGCGATGGAGGAGAGAGGTGTTTAGTCGAACAGCTTATGTTCTAAACCCTAGAGGTTAGAACATTTTCGGAGTGGGTGAGGTGAGTGTGGAACTCGAAACGAGTTCGGGATAGATGAACTCGCTGAAGTACATGAAGTTGTATGCTCCGGTGGTTTGAATATGGGACAACCAAGAAAATTTGGTTGTAAGAAAGAACTTGTCGTCCAACGTAAGGTGCTTGGGTGACAATGGGTTTGGAGGGGTGGAGCTTTCCGGCGTTTTGGTGCGAGGCTTTTGGAAGAGGAAGAGACTTGGAAGTTGGGATGGTTACCTCTTTTAGGCATTTTTAGAGAAGGAAGGAAAGATGAAACTTTCGAGTAGGAAAGAGAAGGAGATGTAGAAGAGAAGAAACGAAAAGGTGTAGAAGAAAGAGATGAGAGCAGTCGAAACTTACGAGAGATGGCTTCTTCGACGCTTGCGTAAGTTCAAGGATGACTGTTCACGCAGTAATCTTCCGCGAAAAGTTTCGTTTGAGAGAGATGGAGTTTAGAGTACCGAGACGAAGATGAATAGACGCTATTTATAGACAATAAGCGCGCCCGTCAACTATCCGTTAAATATAACTCCGTTCGACTCGGCTTGTCCATCGATCATCAAAGACCGGTGTGACGGTTCTCTTCATCGGTTAAGATTTCGGCGGTTAGAGATCCACAGCTAATATCCGATTACAGCGCTCGACAGAGAAAGAGAAAGATTTTGAAAATATGATCCGAAACTCTCCATCGATCTAGAGATAGTTTCAGAAAATTTGAAGTCCAAGTTTTTCTACGTCCGAGTTTGACTCGGATAGGTTTCGAGTGACTCGAAACACGAAATAACTACCAGCCCAGATATCACCGAATCAACCGAGCTAATGGTTATTGATGGTGAAAGCACATAACACGTAATTATGCAATGAATAAGAATAGCACATAATTAAGCATTTAACATACCAAGCTCATTCCGAATAAAGCAAAACCGATCTTCACCAAGAGGCTTGGTAAAGATATCAGCTAATTGAAGATTAGTAGGAATGAACTCAAGTTCAATATCACCTTTTTCTAAGTGATCGGGTAGGAAGTGATATCCGACCCCGATATGCTTTGTTTTTGAATGTCTGGACGGGGTTCTTAGTGATGCTAATTGCGCTTTGGTTGTTACACTTGATTGGTACTGATTTGAATGATAGTCCAAGATCTTTCAAGTGT
Source organism: Talinum fruticosum (assembly GCA_021018815.1). Classification (NCBI taxonomy): domain Eukaryota; kingdom Viridiplantae; phylum Streptophyta; class Magnoliopsida; order Caryophyllales; family Talinaceae; genus Talinum; species Talinum fruticosum. Next base: position 4,251,249 of record JAITYX010000054.1, read on the forward strand.
TGCTTTATCCGAGAGAATTTGAGCGCAACAAGCTCCAAACTGCAATATATTCAGCTTCAACGATAGAGCTACCGAGTTCGCTTCTTTGAGTGCCAAGATATTAGGGATTGACCCGAAATTGGCACGTTCCGGATGTACTCTTTCGATCAACTTTGTATCCTGCGTAGTCTACGTCCGAGTATCCAGAAAGAGTCGGTTCTTAGTCTCCGGAATACCATAGACCTAACTTCGAGTGCCTGCAAGATATCTCGAATATTCTCTTCACCGCAGTGAGATGTGATTCTTTTGGATTAGCTTGAAATCTTGTACATAGACAAACACCGAACATTATATTTGGCCTGCTGGAAGTAAGATATAGTAAAGATCCAATCATACCTCGATAGAGTTTCGATCTATCGCTTTACCTTTCTCGTCCGAGTCAAGCTTTACACTGCTCGCTCATGGGAGTAGATGCGTGCTTTGCATCTTGAAGTTTGTATTTCTTCAACAATTCCTTGGTATACTTAGATTGATGAACAAAGATCCCATCTTTGTCTTGTTTGATTTGTAAGCCAAGGAAGAAATTAAGTTCCCCCATCATGCTCATTTGGAATTCTTGACTCATCAACTCAAAAAATTCTCGGCACGTAAAACTCATTAGTAGCACCGAAAATAATATCATCAACATAGATTTGAACAATAAGGAAATCTTTCCTTTTGGTCTTTATGAAGAGAGTCTTGTCGATCCGACCTCTTTTAAAATCATTTTGAACCAAGAAGCTACTCGAGTCTTTCATACCAAGCTCGAGGTGCTTGTTTAAGACCATAGAGAGCCTTTTGAAGTTTGAAAACATGATTTGGAAATTCTGAGTTTTCAAAACCAGGAGGCTGCTCGACATAGACTTCTTCTTCAATAAAACCATTGAGAAATGCACACTTAACATCCATTTGATATAATTTAATATGCATGCTGGATGCAAATGCCAACAGATATTCTAATGGCTTCAATTCGGCTACAGTGCAAAGGTTTCCCCACAATCAATGCCTTCTTCTTGATTATATCCCCGAGCCACAAGTCTAGCCTTATTTCGACTATCACCCCACCCTCATCCAAGTATGTTCTTGAAAACCCATTTGGTTCCTATAACCGGGTGGTCGGAAGGTCGATTGGTCAAAGTCCTGTTAAGCCGTATTTTATACGTATTTTTAGTAGTTATTTAGTTTATATTATATAGTTTATTTTATCTAATTTATTCTATTTTGTAGGTAATTATCGAATAAAGTGGGGAAGAGAAGAAAAGTCGTTAAAAGTGGATTTTTAGCTACCGACAAGCATCCAAGAAAATATATGAAGTCGGTCCATAAATATAATATGTAATAAAATATTTATTTTAGGATATTATATTTTAGGAAATCCTAAGTGGAATAGAAAAGGGAAACTTAGAAGAGAAGAAAGAGAAATAAACCCTAACTCTTTCACCCTATATATACTACTTATTATCATCATGGAGAGAGCCCGGGAGGAGCTACACGCAGCCCTTGCTGCTGCCCCATCTTGGCTGACCTAGACCCACACACAATCACCACCTCTTGCCTTTGCTGTCCACGCCAGCCACCACCGCTTGCTGCCGCCTACACCTGCTGCCCAGCCACCAGCCAGCCGCTGCACTGCCGCTCGAACCCTTGCTGCCGCTGCTGCCCGCTACTGCCGCTGCTGTCCGCTTGCTGCTGCTGCTGTCCGCTGCTGTCCGCTGCCCAGCCAGCCACCATCCATCACCATCTTCTTCATCTTCCCGGGTCAAAGAAACTAATATCGGTAGTATAATTTAGTTTTGTAATTTTTATTAGAAAAGATTGAGTTTTTATTGATAGATTAATACTAAAGATGCTAGTTTTATTTAGTTTACATGTTTTAAATTACATTATGTGTGAGTAGTTTTTCTTATACTTAGTATAATCTCATTGAAGCCATGTTAAATTATTTATTTTGAAACAAAGTTTTGATTTTTATTGTCTTATTGATTTGATCCATGATTCTATGATAATTTGTGTTTAATGTTTATGAATTTATGTCTAATTAATTAGAGTGCACGCTATTTAGTTTTATATAAATTCATGTGATAGTTTAGAGGGTTTAAGTACGTAATTGCTTGATCTTTTAGACATAAGTATCACCCTAGTTAATCATGGATGGCTCATACCCATCTCTTTTAATTAGGAAATTATCATAGATCCTTCTTAAATCAATTTGCTAGTAGATTGGTTATTAGGTGCTAGATGATGTTTTTCTAATACTTAATGCTCTAATTTGATTAAATTCTAGTGCTAGTGCTAGGGTTATCAATATTAGTAGGGTTTATATTAGGGCTAGGCCTAAGTAAACTAATAACTAAGGAAAAACGGGGAAGATCCGCTAGTGGTTGTCTTCTACAGTTTAGCTCATGGGTAGATCAATTTGTGTGTTAATGATAAATAATAATTTGCATGGTGGATATAGATTATACTAAGTGTTTTTATAAATTTGTTATCTTTGATAATTATTTGTTTGCTTTTAGTTATTCTCTTGAGTTATTGATTTTTACTTATAAAGTTATAGTATTTTATTATCAATTTCATTAAACCCCCTAAAGATCAGTATTTTAGGTTAGTTTTAGTAATTTTATTTTAATTTAATTTTGAGTCTTTACATAATTTAATTTTCAGAATTAATTTTCTGTCAGTTTTTATTATTTTTGAGTCAGTTTGTTAGAAATTAGTTTAAAAATAGTTTCTTTTGTTATTTTTTGTTATTTATTTTCTTTTAGGGTTTAGATAGAGTCCTAGTTTGCTGTGATTAAATTTTAGAATTTTTGGAATTAATTTGATATTTTTTCAGATTTAATTCTTGAATTTAATTACTGCAGGTTTTTAATAAAATAAATTCGTAAATTAGATTTTAAATTTTGTTTTTATATTTTTAGGGTCTGGTTAGGTTTAGAAAATTAGTATTATTATTCTGGGTAATTTTAGTATTTATTTTCGTAATTATTTTAGTGCAGAATTTTACTTATTTAATTTTCTGTTTTAGAATTTGTTTATTTTCTGCTTTAGTTTTCTGTTTTAATTATTCTAAAAATATACAAAAATATTTCTGGGTTATTGTAGTTTTATTATTCTGTATAAATTATTTATTTAGTTATTAGATAATTTTCTATGAATTTTAGTTATTGATTTTAATTTATATTTTCTATTTTGTTTTTAAGAGTAGTAAATTTAATTAGATTAAAACTTGCATGTTATTATATCTTTCCTCGTGGATTCGATCCCTACTTGCCCTTGCTATATTGTTTATTATAAGTTTAAGTAGTGGTTTAATTTGTTGTCTGTACGACAAGCTTAACAAGTCCGGACTTGGTTTCTCTCGAATTGATTGAGTTCCTCTTGCATGGCCTCTACCCATTCAGGTTCATTAAGGGCCTCTAGTGTATTTTTAGGTTCATTTAATGAAATGAATGCAGTGAATCCACATAGATTATGTAGAGAGGAACGAGTTCTTAACCCAGATGTTGATGTCGAGAGTATGTTCTCTAGTGGATGACTAGAAGTAAACTTGAATGCTTTACCTGTTCTCTCGATTCACGAGATTTGTGGATTGAACCGCTTGATCTTGTTCCGAGTGATCTTCTTCATTAGCTTGTTCGTTCCGAGTGAGCTCTTGAGTCGTCTCATTCCGAGTTTCCTCGTTACGAGTGACCTCATTTTGAGCGGGTTGAGTCCGAGTCTTTGTAGTCTCGGCTTCGTCATCATCTCTACCGAGCTTCGGCTTCGAGTATGACGACTCACTTGGCTTCTCCTGTTCAAACTCAACAAACACTACGTGGATGCTTTCTTCCACTTTGATAGTTCTTTTGTTAAAGACACGATAGACTTTACTATGTGAAGAGTAACCCGGAAAGATACCTTCATCCGACCTAGCATCAAACTTGGTCGAGTGATCCTTACCATTATTGTGAATAAAACACTTGCAACCAAAGGGCTTAAAGTATGAGATGTTTGGCTTCTTCCCTTTGTAGAGCTCGTAGGGTGTTTTCTTCAGAATGGGTCCGATGAGGCATATGTTCAAAGTGTAGTTAGTCTGTGTTGATCGCCTCGACCCGTAAATAGTAAGGCAAGTTGTGCTCAATCATCATCGTCCTTGCTATTTCTTCAAGGGTTCTGTTCTTTCTCTCTACTACTCCATTCCGTTGAGGAGTTCTTGGTGCTGAGAAGTTGTGAGAGATTCCATTCCGATCGCGGAACTCCGAGAATTCCGAGTAGTCAAACTCCCTTCCATGGTCGGTTCGAATCCTTTGAATCTGAGTCCGAGACTCAACTTGAATCTTTCTACGGAGCTTGCTCGAACTCCTTGAATGCTTCATTTTTATGCTTGAGAAAACACACCCGTGTAAATCTTGAAAAGTCATCAATAATGACAAGAATGTAGGATTTACCTCCGAGGCTCTTCACTGGAATTTCACCACATAGATCCATATGTAGCAGTTCAAGCACCTTTGATGTCGAAACAGTCTTGAGATACTTGAATGAGGATCTCGACCTGTTTCCCCTTGTATATGCTTCACAAACTTTGTCTTTCTCAAAAACACAGTTAGGTCAACCCCTAACCAAACCATGAGATGCCATCTTTTTGATAGTATACATACTAATATGACCTAATCTACGATGCCAAGACCATGAATCATCATGAAGAGATGCTTTTAAGCAAGATAAATTCTGGCTTGGGTCGAAAGAGGAATGATATAAGTGTTACCGGATCTCTTACCCGAGAGCTTTACCTCTTTGGTGGTCTCATCCGAGATGTAGCACTTAGATTGAGTGAATCTTACCTCCCGACCTTTGTCGCATAGCCGGGAGATGCTAAGCAGATTGTATTTTAGTCCTTTGACAAGGTAGACTCGCGCTCACCAGATTGTTTCCATTTCCAATCTTGCCAATACCCACTATCTTGCCTTTGCTGTCATCTCCAAAAGTCACTTTTCCTCCTTTGTATGATTCTAGCTCGGAAAAGAGTCCTTGGTCACCCGACATGTGTCGTGAACATCCGCTGTCCAGGTACCAATGTCCTTTTGATCTTTTCTGAGTGACCCGCAAAACAGAGAGAATCTAACCCTTCTCACTTCCTCTAACGAACCCAAGTAACATTCCTTACTCGTGGTCCTTTTCCGAGGAAGAAGGTGTTTCGGAACCCGGACTTGAATGACTTTGGGTTTTGTCGATTCTCGAGTCTTCCTCTCGAGAACCGAGTCCGTGTCTCTTTCTTTTTGAAAACTTTTCCTTTTGAAACAGGAGAGAATGGTTTCTTTTTGTAAATAGTTCTGGTCTTAGTCCTCCCTTCATTTCGTGAATGGGATCGTGCTCAGCTTTCTTGAACTTTACAGTTCGGAATCCTTTTTGAACAATTCGAGTAGGAATTGGATTCTTCCTCTTTGTTGAAACCAAGACCTTCTTTTCGAAAAGAGACACATTGTGATCCTAAGAGCATGTCAAGGTTCTTCGACCTCGAGTAAACTTTAAAACCAGATCTTGAGACTCAGTGAGCTTCCTTTTAGTTGCTCATTTTCTTTCCTGAGCGACTCGGACTCGGTCTCATTAGATTGAGCACTAGTCTTGAGTTCTCTGAATGAGAGTCTCGGTTTTTCTAATTCATTTTTCAAAGAAGTGCTCTTAGAAGTAATTAACTCAAGTTGTTCTTTGAATTGAGAAGAATCGGAATTGGACTTTTCTTCCAAAGTAAAAATATACTTAGCTAAATCAACTTTGGAGAACTTAAGAAAGTATTCGATTACCTCATGAGGATTTGTTTCCTCATTGTCCGAGTCTCGAGTCCGACTCTGTTCAGCCTTTGAGTCGAGATTGCCATCGGACATTTCGAGTCGTCCGAGTCCTCATCATCTTCCGATGAATCCTCATCGCTCCATGTTGCCATCATGGCTTTCTTCTTCTTCTGTCCCTTTTCCTTTTCGGACAGTCCTTGACTATGTGGTCTTTGCTGCCACATTCGAAACAACCAGAATTCTTAGTCAAAGAAAATTTGGATGGGGAAGTAAACTTACCTTTTCTGTCTTTCTTATCTTTCTCGTAGAATTCTTCTTTTGGCCTTTTGTCCCATCTTTTGTGCTTCATCATTCTCTTGAAGCCTCTTGCAATGAGTGCCATGGGATCGTCTTCCGAGTCGAAGAGCTCGGATTTGCTTCTTTGGATTCTCGAGGCTTTTAGTGCTATGTTTCTTTTGGTACCGCCCTCAGCATCCTCTTCTTCTAGATGGATCTCGTGAGTTAGAAGCTTTCCGATGAGCTCGTCCGGCTTTAAGAGTGAGAGGTTCCGAGCCTCCTCTATAGCAGTCACCTTTGGACCCATCGTCTCTTGGGTAGGCTTCGAGAATTTTCCAGCACATTTCTTCATGGGAAATTTTCTTTCCCGGAGATTTGAGATTATTGGTAATCTCGGTGAAGCGAATGAACATCCGAGTAATGTTCTCCTCCGGCTCCATTTTGTAAAGCTCATATTTATGAAGATACTCGATCGATCTTCGCTTGTCTTACCCGACTTGTACCTTCGTAGGTGTTGACTAAAGTATCCCACACCTCTTTAGCAGAGTCACAGGCAGAGACTCGATTATATTCTTCCGAGCTTATGGCGCACATAAGGATGTTCATTGCTTTGAAGTTCTTTCCGAACTTCTCTGCTTCTCCGGTGTGAACTCAGCCTTTGTCTTGGGAATGATTCTGAATTCATCTGTCTTCATTGGAATGTAGTTTCCTTGTTGTATGATTTCCCATACCTCTTCATCATGATCCATAAGAAAACATTCCATAAGCTTCTTCCAAGTGCCCAAAGTCCGATCCTTTGAATTTTGGTGGCCCGTTGGAAGATCTTCCTTCGTCGAACTCTCCGGTGTTCTCGAGCCATTTGATCTTTAGACCTTTGGATTGTTAGATCCTTTCTGAAAGGCTAGGCTCGATACCAATTTAAGGTTTGCTCGGGAGAGTCCGAGTCACCCTAGAGGGGGTGAATAGGGTGATGGAAGTTTTTCGTGGAAACTAAAGCTCTTTTGTCAAAAAGAAGACATAGACAGATTCTCGAGTCTATCAACGAGTGGTCGAAAAGTTTGGACTCGAAATGCTATTACGAATGGATAAGCAAGAAAAGCAAGAGTTGTAAAACTGTCCGAGTCTAGAATGAACTCAGAAATATAACACTTAGAGATTACGTGGAAACCCTCCTGGGGCAGAAAACCACGGACCGTGTCAATCCGGACATGAAGTGAAATTCACTATTTTGAGTAAAAAAAAACCGTGAACCGACCGAACCCGAGTTTCTCCCTTAGACAACTCTATACAAGTTTTCCTAGACTCGAAATTCCCTTATCTCGATCTAATACTTCCTAGCTGAGATAACCCTTACAGCTAGGGACAACTAAGCTGAGTTAACCCTTACAGCTTAGTCAAGGGACCTTACAAAGAATGTAAGAAAGAGTTTGTAATCGAGTACAAGACCTTAGAACTCAAAAAGTAATGAATTACAGAGTGGGAGTTGTAAGTAGAAGATTGAAAGTAAATACAATAACTTTGAGCAAGTATGTGTATTAGCAATATATTCGGCAATCTTCAAGTCTTGTGAGGTGACTTCTATTTATAGATAACCAAGCGAGTAGCCGTTATCTTCATCTGCTGAGTGAGAGTCCTCTCGTGACCGTTGATAGAAGCTTTCGAGTCACTCGGAAAGTATCCGTTGTAATGTGAACGTTGGACAACGGTTTAACTCTCTTGGAAGTCCCAAAACCATTGGCGGTGTCTTGAAAGATAAGGTGGAAACCACCGTTAAGCTTGACGTTCCAGCTTTTCCAGATTTGGAAACAGACAGCCTCGACACGATCTATTGAGACTCGGAGCAGAGAAGGTGAAAAGTCATGTCTCGCTGGTGATTTGACGTTCTAAAGCCTGAGTTACTTTTGTAGTTTAAAAAGTGTATCCTCGATTGAATAATCTACAAGAGTAAATCAATTTTGGTTCTCAAAGTATAAAATACTTTGGTCCAAGATTAGACACAGATAATAAAAAATAATTACGATAATTAAGCAACCGATTATCCGAGTCGGAAACGAAATGGAATTTTCCGAGTCCAATATCCATGTAACTCAAAATTCCATCGAGCTAGTCCGAGCAAAGAAACAAGTTAAGTAAAGAACATCGAGTGAGATAACTTGATATAGACTAAGCAATAATCATACTAAAAGTGCTGACTATAACATGATAGAACTTATAACTAGAGGTCGGATTCCGAGTGAGAAAAGACGAAATACTAGTCTATTCAATCTGCGATAAATCTGAGTGATGCTGGTCTCAGAACAAAGAACCAGATTATCCGAGTCACTTACGGATAAGCAAGAAATATAAGAAGTAAGAGCTGTATCACTTAGAGAAGATACTATGTTACTCAAAGAAGTTTCGAGATACAGAGAATGCCTTGGAATCAAAACTCTATAAGTATGAGATGGTTATACCTGATTCATTTAATACAACTCGTAAATGCGTTGAGAAGTGTCCGAGTCTTCATACTAGATCAGATAAGGGAACTTCGAGTCTAAGAAAAACTTGTAAAGAGTTGTCTAAGGGAGCAACTCGGGTTCGATCGTCTACGGTATTTTGTGGACTCAAAATAGTGGATTTGACTTCGTGCTTGGATTAGCACGGTCCGTGGTTTTCTGCCCCGGGAGGGTTTCCACGTACTTTTTGTGTTTTCACTTTCGAGTACATTCTAAACTCGGACATGATTCATAGTGTCGACTTTATCCGCTTCATTACTCTTTGCTTGCAATTCCGAGTACATACTTTATCGACCCCATTTCAAACTCGGAATCGCTTCGTTTGTGCTTTGTTCAAAAGTGTTTGATTTTATCAAAAATCTTCCACCACCCTATTCACCCCCTCTAGGGTGATTCGAGTCTCTCCTCGAGAAAATCTTCAAATATCTTACAAACAAATATATTAAAGGATAAAATTAAATCTTCAAAATATATTGAGTCCTAATATTATTTCTCTTATGAACCAGTCACAAATCTTATATAAACAAGTCATAATCACACTCTAATGATAAGACAATCAAGGCATCTTAGGCCCTGTTTGATTGAACAAAGCTGGAATGGAACTTGATTTCTCTGGTTTCAAGTTCCTTTTTCGCTTGTTTGGTTGTTATTTTGAAGATGGAACTTGAAATTTACAGGTTTCAAGTTCCCCTCAAAACAAGGGAATTTGGATCCCCCAAAATAGGAGGGATCAATTCTCAATCCCTCAGGGATTAGTTTATAATTATTAAAAAAAAATATAGTCTATTTGCTATATTATTGTTATTATTGTTATTATTATTATTATTATTATTATTATTATTATTATTATTATTATTATTATTATTGTTATTATTATTGTTGTTGTTGTTGTTGTTGTTCTTATGATAGTTATGATTATTATTTTTGTTATTAGGTTGGGGTATTTTTTGTTGTTTATTATTATTATTATTATTATTATTATTATTATTATTATTATTTATTAATTTTTTATATATAATTTTTTTCATATTGTTTGATAGAATATTATAGTTTGAAAATAGGTTTATTATAAATTATAAATAAAATTTGTTAATTATTAAAAAAATTACAAGATAGTTAATGAAAAAAATTAAATAAATATAAGACTCAATTATCAGAAAATATGTTAACGAGCTTCAACTTTATTGAATCAGAAGATAATGATGATGATGATGATGATGATGATGATGATGATGATGATGATGATGATGATGATAATAATAATAATAATAATAATAATATTATTATTATTATTATTATTATTATTATTATTATTATTATTATTATTATTAACAACAACAATAATAAGAATTTAAAAAATAAAATAATTTTAATTTTATCTCATGGTTAACAACCAAATAATAAGAAGTGAAACTTGATTCCATTCCTATTCTCTACCAAATAGTTGAACAAAATATTCAAATTTCATACCTAACTCCTAAGATATCATTCCTTGATTCCATTCCATTCCATTCTAATTTTACATACCAAACATGGCCTTAAATTTTTTAAACTCATTCAGACATAGTTGTTACGATAATTTCTTCTCTAACTTAAGTGTCAAAAGCCCTTAAATAGGAGGAACACCTCCCTTTTTAAGAACTAGTCCTAAACCTGCAACCTGTGTTCCTTTTAAAAATTTATTTTAATAAAATGCTTGTTTAAAACATGTGCTACTAGGCTCCTTTAAAATAATTGTTTACACCTGTTAATATTATTATTATAATTTTTAATAATTTGTTTTGCTTACATACAAATATAAACTATTTCTTATGATAATAATAATTAGATAATTATTTAAAAAAGTATTAGAGAAGTTCCAATGTAAAACACTTGAATAATATATAACAAATATATTAACATTTCATTATCATTTCATATGTGTGCATACATACGCATATATATATATACATATCTTGTATATTTATTACATGGTCATGTAAGCTCCTTAAGGCCAAAGTCCTCTCAGATTCTATCATGTGCTAAAACATAATGTGTTTATATGATTTTAATTTTTACATTTACAAATAAACAATTGAAAATTAGATGTTAAACATGCTTAGTTATCAAGTCTTGCACCCTCATATCACATATCTTCTACTTGTACCCTCATATAATCTTCTACTAACACTTGCTAGTGACATCTTAAGATTTCTTTCAAAATTGTGATTCTCAATTAAATTTATACTTTAAATATGTCTTTTTATTAAAAAAAGTCATGTTTAGACCCTTTTTTTTAAAAATAACTTCTTATAGTGTGGTACACACCTTTGCGAAATTTGGAAAGATTAAGATGTTGACAGTTTTATTAATACAAGCATTAATACAAATGGAGAGTATTATTTCATCGTAAAAAAATTCCAGAAAGCATTTTATTGAGCTGAAATCTTTTGAAACACATTTTGTTAATGCCATCTTAAGACTCTTTTTATTTTTTCATGACAATAATAACTCATAATATAAGTTCCACTTTCTTAGGATTTGAGCATATTTAGCTGTAGGTCACTTTCTCATATAAAGAAAAGAAACCATTGCAAGAGATCCATAGAAAAACTTTTAAAGATCAATTTGTAAGTTGGAACCATTTGGAATGCATTGAAGGTAGACACATTGAATATTAATGTCACGTAATAGTAAAAAATGAATATAAAATAAAATAAAATAAAATAAAGGAAAAATCGATTTAGTGACCCTAAACTCTATCACTTTATATTTGATCTTAACTTTTAAAATTTTTTCCACAAGATCGCTTCTAAGTCCTATCTACATTTATCATGTGAACAATCTGATAATGTGACATATTAAATTTGACTTGTCTTTGTGTTGGAAGTTAACATAATATGGTATAGTATAAAGTTGTTCATACATCGTATTTTTTTGTTTTTATCCCAAAATAAAGACTCTAACCCAAAAGCTAAAAGAACTTTGATTCTTAAATAATCCAATTTTTCCCGTCTCTCTCTTCTTCTTTTTCCTTTTCTTCTTCTTCGTTCATATATTCTACGTTTCGCTTCTTCTTCTTTGTGTTTTTGCCTTCCTCAATGGCAGCTTCTTTCTTTCTCTACTTCTATGGTCCCTCACCTTTCTCGAATGGAACTCCAAGAACAATCACCACCGTTGCCGCAACTCTTCTCCCTCTTACTTAAATTCAACAATTTCAGAAGTAATTCGAATCAAGTTCTTTGCAATTTCAATTTCAAAGAATCGAATTTCATGCTTAAATTCAACAATCTACAAGTAATTGCACTCATTTGAGAGATTTAAAAAAACGATAATAAAAATATCTAAATCTCCAACTGAATCCTTCTCAAGAATTGTATACTTCAAAGTGGGGATTAAGAGCACAATTAATTCACAACATTTGATTAGAGGTGACGTATGATACCTTAGAGTGTTAATGGTGAAGAAGATGGCAGAAGACGAAAAAGGTATACATTTTGAAATTTTGGGTTTAATAGGGGCAAGAAGAAGCGTTAAATCTTTAAAACATTTTTGTCACTTTAATAAGTATTTAACAATGTCAGTACAGGAGGGAATATTCGAACATTCTTTCAAATGTAAGGTTACCATTTGAAAAAAAGTTTGAAAAGTTAACTTAAAATGGAAAGTTCCAGAGTTCAGGGTCATCGAACGGATTTTCCTAAAATAAAATGTGGAAAGTGGGTGCGACAAAATAATCTTAATAATATGAAGAAACCGATAAGACTACATTATTACCTGAATACGAGTCAAACATCATCAAAGATTGTTAAGTGACTAAAAATTGTAATGTAAACAACTAACTTTTGCAGATCTACTCTTCTAATTCTAGATGACTAAAAACTCATATCATAAGTTATGTCCTTCCTAAGTATCAAAAGCCTCATATCATGTCTAATCACCTCATTCCAATTCTTCTTAAGTCATCCTCTACCCCTCTTATTAGACCTGGGCAATGGACTGGGAGTCCATTGGGCTTGAACGGTTGGGCTAAAAAATTGGGTAAAGCCCATTTACTTGCTTATTTGGATTGGGTATTTAACGGGTCGTCTCGTTAACATCCGTAATCGGGCCGACAATCAAGTGTAGAAACGGGCTGGCAATTACTCTGTCTCCTCCTTACGCTCCCTCTCGACCCTCGCTCGTTCCTCTTGTTTTGTCGATCGCTCCTCGTGCTCTCTCTGGCCCTACTCGGCTCACTTGTCTCTCGCAGCTCTCATTTTTCTCTTGCTCTCTCTCTTTTTCAAACGAACAAGAAGTCGTTCTACTCGTACACCTATGCGGAACCTTTGTCTTCTACATTCAGGTACTTCAACTCTCTTTCTTTCTCTCTCTCTACTTTTTGAATTTGCTGCATCTTCAGTCTAAGGGGGCGGGAATTGGGGAAGTCCCAGTGCTTGAACTCGCCCCAACCTTTCTTGGGTGGAGAGGGGCAGAGTGCTTTAGGAACAATCTGGGTTTTTGCTGATTTGTCAATGTAGGAGCTTAGGCACTAGAGTGTCAATGAGTATGAGCATGTGGCTGTTTGTGAAAGTAGAAACTTGTGGCTATGAAAATCATACTATCGTCATAGTATAGATTATAGAGAAATTGAACCTAAGTAAGTTGAAGGGGGCGGAGGGAAGAGAGAGAGAGAGAGAGTAAGTTGGTGATAGAAATATGTATGCAAGGTGTTTGATAAAATGCCCGAGAGATTATGATAAAGGGCCTTGATTGAAGGAGTAGAGGAGGAGCTTGAAGTTGGCAAGCCAGGTGATGAAGCCACCGAGGAGAACACAGGGGATAGGTCTAGAGAGAGAGCGGGGGAGGATGATGAAGAGAGAGAGAATGGGGAGGAGAGAAAAAACCTGAAGATGCCCTTTGGGATCTTAGAGGCTACAAAGTAGCAAGTAAACCGGAGATGCAAGAACTGTTGCCCATGCCTTGAAGAAATTCCGGGCTTCCTGTGATTCCATGATGAAGCCAAAAGATTTCTGGGTTTTTTTATAAAAAATATTTGGGAGCTTTGGTGTTGAAGATTAAGGTTGATTGTGATTATGCTTTAAGGAATGAAGGAGTCCTCAATGTAATTATTACAAGGAACCTCCACAGAATTATTAGCCGGCTTTGAGATTAAAGAAATGCAATTAAATTGGTCTTAAAGAAGAGAGAATGGTAAGAGGAAGTGTGAATTTTTCAATTGGAGAATTTTGTTGGTTTTGCATACTTGTTGACTCGTATAAATGCCATGAAAAGCTGAACATCAACCTGGTGAAGTGGTTCTAGAGAGACTTGGAAAGAACAAGTGATTAAATTTAGGGAAATTTAGAGTTGAAATATGTTATGATTTTGCTAGTCACCCCTTGATAATGTTATGATTTTGCCTGAATTTCTTCCTTATCCCTTTCTCGGAGCTTTTTACAGTTATGATTTTGGTAGTCACCCCTTGATAATGTTATTGTTATTCTTCATTTATTTTGGTGTATCTTGTTCGTTATTCATTCCCTGGGTTCTACATTCCATTTGGATGTTTTATTCACTACTTTGTATTTGCCTCATCATTTTATTCATGCTGGCAATAATGGAAGCATTATCTAGCTTAGAATTCTTTGGCTATCTAGAACAAATAGACAAGTTATATTATTAAGAAGAAACACAATAGACATTCATCGGTTTACAAGAAATTAAGTTGGCATTGACAATACATGAACCAATCTAGAAACACGATAGAGTCCTAACCGCTTCTCTCTCTACTTTTAATTGTATCTGCCCCTGCCTCCCAAAATCTCTATTATTTATGTTAATCATCTTTTTGTCATAATTTGCATTTTAGACATGGAAAGTGAAGTGAAAACTTCATCAATCCCACTCGAAGATGGATACAGTGAATATAGCACTCAACAACGTAAAAGGAAGAAGAGGTCTAAAGTATGAAGAGAGCTTATAGAAGGCAATAATGCGCAAGGTGAGAAAATCGCAACATGTAAGCATGGTAAAGTAGTTCTGTCGGCTAATCCAAATAGTGGCACTTCTCACTTGAAACGTCACTTAGATAAATGTCCAAGTCGTCCTAGTGGAGTAGAAGTTGGGGAGTTGGGTAGTGATGATGGTGAGGAATTTGTTTTCAATATGAATGAACTTCGTAAGGAAATTGTGCTCTATATTGTGGAAGGAGCTCACTCATTTGCAACTGTTGAAGAAAAAGCTTTTAGACGGATGATGTCTAAAGCTAATCCGAACTTTGTGCCATTTAGTCATGCAACGGCTAAGAGAAATTTATTATCCATGTATGTAGGAGATAGAGATAAGGTGAAGGGCATGCTACTGAAAGCTCCGGGTAGTATTTGTTTGACTACGGATAATTGGAAGTCAAATCACACTTATCAACATTATAATTGTATCACAGCCCACTTTGTTGACAATGCTTGGAAGTTGTACAAAAGGATCCTTAGATTTAGGGCTTTGACACCTCCTTATGGGGGTGAAAGTATCGCGAATGAAATAATTATATTTTGAAGACTCGGACTTGACTCCGCACATTTCTGAGTTCTACCAAAGGAATCAGGTATAAGGCTTTCTCACTTATAGAGTTTTAATTCCAAGTCATTCTCTGTACCTTAGAAACTTTTTTGAGTGATATAGTATTTCCTCTAGGTGATATAACATTTATTCAATGTATTCTTACTTGTCTCTGTGTGACTCGGAAAGCATATATGAACTTACTTGTTGTATACCCAGCTTCCGAGTCTCTCATCACTTAGAATTATCGCATGTTCAAATGACTAGTATTCGCATAACCGCACTCAGGTCTGACTTCATATTCCGGATGTTATTCTGTTATAGTCGGCGCTTCTAGTTTGAACCATGCTTAGTCTAGATTAAGGTTATTCACTCTGTTATTTCTTATGTAACTTGATTCTCGCCTAGATTAACTCAAATGGACTTTTGAGTTTCATAGATATTAGACTCGGAAAGTTCCATTCCTTTTCCGACTCAAATAATTAGTCATTTAATTATCTTAATTATATTATTATCTATGTCTAATCTTGGACCAAAGTATTTTATACTTTGAGAACCAATTTGATTTACTTTTGTAGGTTACTAAATGAGGATACACTTTTTGAAATACAAAAGTAACCGGCTTCAAAACGTCAAATCACCAAGCAG
This sequence comes from Talinum fruticosum, assembly GCA_021018815.1. Classification (NCBI taxonomy): domain Eukaryota; kingdom Viridiplantae; phylum Streptophyta; class Magnoliopsida; order Caryophyllales; family Talinaceae; genus Talinum; species Talinum fruticosum. Next base: position 4,266,973 of record JAITYX010000054.1, read on the forward strand.
ACAAGGCTTTTCCCATTCTCTCGACCTAGCCCCAGAAAATTATGTCGTGGCTGTTTGTTTCCAAATCTAGAAAACTAAAACGCCAAGCTTAACGAGTGGTTTCCACCTTATCTTTCAAGACACCGCCGAGTGGTTTTGGGACTTTCAAAGGAGTTAAGAATTGTTGTCCAACGTTCATATCTTAACGGATACTTTCTGAGTGACTCAGAAAGTCCTTAACAACGGTCACAAAGGACTCTCGGTTAGAAGATGGACTCAACGGCTATGCTGCTTGGTCATCTATAAATAGAAGCCAACTCTCAAGACTTGAAGATTGCCGAACCCATTGTTAATATACATACTTGAGCAAAGTCGTTGTATTAATTCTCAATCTTCTACTTATGACTCCCACTCTGTAATTCATTATATTGTGAGTTGTAAGGTCTTGTACTTAGTTACAAACACTCACTTTCTTACCTTCTAAGTAAGGTCCCTTGACTGAGCTGTAAGGGTTAACTCAGCTCGGTTGTCCCTAGCTGTAAGGGTGATCTCAGCTAGGAAGTACTAGATTAGATAAGGGAATTTCGAGTCTAGGAAAAAACTTGTAAAGAGTTGTATAAGGGAGCAACTCGGGTTCAGTCAATCTATGGTATTTTGTGGACTCTAAATAGTGGATTTGATTTCGTGCTTGGATTAGCACGGTCCGTGGTTTTCTGCCCCGGGAGGGTTTCCACATACTTTCCGAGTTTTCACTTTCTGAGTACATTGTACATTCTAGACTCGACATGATTCAAAGTTTCAGCTTTATCTCGCTTTATTACTCTTTACTGCAAATCTGAGTACATACTTTTCTGACCCTATTACAAACTCGGAATCCGCTCTCGTCCGTGCTCTGGTCGAAAGTGTTTGATTTTCAGAAAAATCTTCCACCACCCTATTCACCCCCTCTAGGGTGATTCAGTCTCTCCCCGAGCAAATCTTCAATTGGTATCGAGCCTAGCCTTTCGTAAAGAATCTAACCATCCAAAGGTCTAAAGATCAAATGGCTCGAGCAACAGAGAGTTCGATGAAGGAAGATCTTTCAACAGACCACCAAAATTCAAAGGATCCAACTTTGTGCACTTGGAAGAAACTCATGGAATGTTTCCTTTTGGATCATGACGAAGATGTTTGGGACATCATACAAAAAGGGAACTACATTCCCATGAAGATAGAAGAACTTAGACTCATTCCCAAGACAAAGGTCGAGTTTACTCCCGGTGAAGCGGAGAAGTTCAGAAAGAACTTCAAGGTAGTGAACATTCTAATGTGCGCCATCAGCTCGAAGAATACAATCGAGTATCTGCCTGTGATTCAGCCAAAGAACTGTGGGACACACTCGGTCAACACTTATGAAGGCACAAGCCAGGTCGGACAAGCGAAGATCAGCCAATATCTTCATAAATATGAGCTATTTAAGATGGAGCCAGAAGAGAACATCACTTAGAGTTCATTCGATTTACTGAGATTACCAACAATCTCAAATCTCTGGGTAAAAAGATTTCCCACGAGGAAATGTGCAGAAAGATACTCAGAAGTCTACCCAAGAGAAGATGGGGTCCCAAGGTGACTGCCATAGAGGAGGCTCGGAATCTATCACTTCTAAAGCTAGACGAGCTCATTGGGAAGCTTCTCACTCATGAAATCCACCTGGAAGAGGAGGATTCTGAGGGCAACACCAAAAAGAACATAACGCTAAAAGCCTCGAAACCATAGAAGCCGATCCGAGCTCCTCCGACCGAGAAGAGGATCCCATGGCACTTATTGCGAGAGGCTTCAAGAGAATGATGAAGCACAAAAGATGGGATAAGAAGCCAAAAGAAGAGTTCTATAAAAGGGACAAAAAGGACAGGAAAGGTAAATACTCTTCTCCTTCAAAGTTATCTTTGACTAAAAACTTTGGCTGTTTTGAATGTGGCAGCAAGGATCACATAGTCAAAGACTGTCCAAAAAGAAAAAGGGACAGAAAGAAGAAAATGGCCATGATGGCCACATGGAGTGATGAGGACTCATCGGAAGATGACGAGGACTCGAGATGACTCAAAATGTTTGATGGCAATCTCGACTCGGAAGCTGAAATAGAGTCGGACTCAAACTCAAACAATGAGGAAACAAATCCTCAAGAGGTAATTGAATACTTCCTCAAATTCTCCAAAGCTGATCTAGCCAAGTATATTTTCACTTTGGAAGAAAGGTCCAATTCTGATTCTTCTCGTTTCAAGGAACAACTTGAGTTAATCTCCTCTCGAGAGCATTTCTTTGAAAAATGAATTGGAAAAGCCGAGACTTACACTCGAGAGAACTCAAGATTAGTGCTCAATCCAATGAGACCGAGTTTGAGTTACTCGGAAGAGAAAATGAGCAGTTAAAGCAAAAGCTCAATGTGTCTCAAGATCTCATTTTAAAATTTACTCAAGGTTAGAAAAACCTTGACATGCTCTTAGGATCTCAATGTGTCTCTTTCAGAAAAGAAGGTCTTGGTTTCAACAAAGAGGAGGAATCCAATTCCTACTCGGAGCTTTTCAAAATGATCCCGAACTCGTAAAGTTCAGGAAAGCTGAGCATGATCCCATTCATAAAAATGAAAGGAGGACTAAGTCCAGATTAGTTTACAAGAAGAAACCATCACCTCCAATTCCCAAAGGAAAGGTTTTTCAAAAGAAAGAGATACGGACTCGGTTCTCTACACGGAAGACTCGGAATCAGACCAAGCCCAAAGTCATTCAAATCTGGGTTCCGAAAAACCTTCTTCCTCAAAAAGGACCACAGTAAAGAATGTTACTGGGTTCGTTAGAGGAAGTGAGAAGGGTTAGATTGTCTCTGTTCTGCAGGGTACTCGAAAAGAGCAAAAGGACATTGGTACCTGGACGGTGGATGCTCACGCCACATGTCAAGAGACTCGGGACTCTTTTCCGAGTTAGAAGAGCATAAAGGAGGAAAAGTCACTTTTGGAGATGACAGCAAGGGCAAGATAATTGGGATAGGCAAGATTGGAAAGGGAAGCAATTTGGTCAGCCCAATTTATCTTGTTAAAGGATTAAAGTACAATCTACTCAGCATCTTTCAATTATGTGATAAAGGTCAAGAGGTAAGATTTACTCGGACCAATTGTTACATTTCGATGATACCACAAAGGAGATCAAACTCTCGGGTAAAAGATCAGGTAACACTTATATTATTCCTCTTTCGATCCGAGTCGAACTTATCTTGTTTAAAAGCATCCCTTCATGATGACTCATGGACATGGCATCGGAGATTAGCCCATATTAGCATGCATACTATTAAGAAATTGGCATCTCATGGTTTGGTTAGAGGTTCACCTAACTGTACTTTTGAGAAAGATAAAGTTTGTGAAGCATGCACAAGAGGGAAACAAGTCAGATCTTCATTCAAATCTCTGAAGACAGTTTCTACATCCAAAGCGCTTGAGCTGCTGCATATGGACTTATGTGGTGAAATCCCTGTTAAGAGCCTCGGAGGTAAATCATATATATTTGTTATTATTGATGATTATTCACGGTTTACCTGGGTGTGTTTTCTTAAGTACAAAAATGAAGCGTTCAAGGAGTTCAGCAAGCTCTGCAGAAAAATCCAAGTTGAGTCTCGGACTCAGATTCGGAGAATCGAACCGACCACGGAAGAGAGTTTGACTACTCAGAATTCTCGGAGTTTTGCGACAAGAATGGAATCTCTCACAACTTCTCAACGCCCCAAACCCCTCAACAAAATGGAGTAGTGGAGAGAAAGAACATAACTCTTGAAGAAATAGCAAGGACAATGATGATTGAGCACAACTTACCTTACTATTTCTGGGCTGAGGCAATCAACACAGCCAACTACATTCTAAAAAGATGCCTCATCGGACCCATACTGAAGAAAACACCTTATGAGCTCTACAAAGGGAAGAAACCCAATATTTCCTATTTCAAGCCTTTTGGATGCAAATGTTTTGTTCACAACAATGGTAAGGATCACCTGACCAAGTTTGATGCTCGGGTCGGATGAAGGTATTTTTCTGGGTTATTCTTCTCATAGTAAAGCTTATCGTATTTTCAATAAGAGAACTAACCAAGTGGAAGAAAGCATCCACGTTGTGTTTGATGAGCTTGAACAGAAAAAACCAAGTGAGTCTTCATACTCGGATATGAGGCTCAGCAGAGATGATGATAGTAATGAACATGAATCTGCCAAGATTCAAACTCAACTAGCTCAGAATGAAGTCACTCGAACGAAGTGACTCAGAATAAGACAACTCAAGAGCCTGATCGGAACAAAGAAGATCACTCAGAACAAGCTTCGAAGATCCACCAGTTTAGCCCATAAATCTTGTGAATCAGAGAACAGGTAGAGCTTTCAAGTATGCTTCTAGTCACCTACTAGAAAACATATTATCCGATATCAACAAGTGGGGTAAGAACTCGTTCCTCTCTTCAAAATCTATGTGCATTCACTGCATTCATTTCATTAACTCGAACCCAAAAATGCACTAGAGGCCCTAAACGAACTTGAATGGGTAGAGGCCATGCAAGAGGAACTAAATCAATTCAAAAGAAACCAAGTCCGGACTCGACCAAACGACCTTCCGACCACCCAGTCATAGGAACCAAATGGGTTTTCAAGAACAAACTGGATGAAGGTGGGTTGGTAGTCAGAAATAAGGCTAGACTTGTGGCTCAAGGGTACAATCAAGAAGAAGGGATTTATTGTGGGGAAACCTTTGCACCTGTTGCAAGAATTGAAGCCATTAGAATCTTGTTGGCATTTGCATCCAGCATGAGTATCAAATTATATCTAATGGATGTTAAGTGTGCATTTCTCAATGGTTTTATTGAAGAGGAAGTCTATGTCGAGCAACCTCCCGGTTTTGAAAACTCAGAATTTCCAAATCATGTTTTCAGACTTCAAAAAGCTCTTTATGGTCTTAAACAAGCTCCTTGAGCTTGGTATGAAAGACTGAGCAATTTCTTGGTTCAAAATGATTTTAGAAGAGGTCAGATCAAGAAGACTCTCTTTATAAAAACCAAGGGGAAAGATTTCCTTATTGTTCAGATCTATGTTGATGATATAATTTTTGGAGCAACTAATGAAATTCTGTGCCGAGAATTTTCTGAGTTAATGAGTCAGGAATTTCAAATGAGTATGATGGGAGAACTCAATTTCTTCCTTGGTCTACAAATCAAACAAGACAAAGATGGAATCTATGTCCATCAATCAAAGTATACCAAGGAGCTGCTGATGAAATACAAACTCCAAGATGCAAAGCACACATCTACACCCATGAGCAGTAGTATAAAACTTGACTCGGACGAGAAAGGTAAAGCAATAGATCAGAAACTCTATCGAGGTATGATTGGATCTTTGCTATATCTTACTTCCAGCCAGCCAGATATAATGTTCAGTGTATGCTTATGTGCAAGATTCGAAGCTAATCCAAAAGAATCACATCTCACTATGGTGAAGAGAATATTCAGATATCTTGTAGGGACTCGGAACTTAGGTCTATGGTACTCAAGAGACTCGGAACCGACTCTCACTGGATACTCGGATGCGGATTACGCTGGATACAATGTTGATAGAAAGAGCACTTCAGGAGCGTGCCAATTTCTGGGTCAATCCTTAATATCTTGGCACTCAAAGAAGCAAAACTCAGTGGCTCTATCAACTGCTGAAGCTGAGTATATTGCAGCCGGAGCATGCTGTGCACAGATTCTATGGATAAAGCAACACTTGAGAGATCTTGGACTTGCTTTCAAATCAGTTCCAATCAAGTTATTAGGAATGAGCTTGGAATGTTAAATGCATAATTATGTGCTTTCTTATGTGAAAATTTTCATTGCATGATTATGTGTTTTGTACGCTCAAATCATTAATAACCATTTGTTCAGTTGATTTTGTGATACTGAACTGATAGTTATTATTTATTTTTAGTTTCTGAGTCACTCAGAAAACTTATCTGGGTCAAACTCAGACGTTGAGAAAAGTGGACATCAAATCTCTGGAATCATCTCTAGATAAGTGGAGAATTTCAGATTTTGTTTTTAAAATCCTTTTCTCTCTCTCGCTCGCTGTGATCAGACTTCTAGCCGTTGGAAGTCAAACCGCTAGAATTTTAACAGTTGAGAAGAGAACCGTCACACCGGTTTGAGGTGACCGATGAAAGAGCTGAGTCGAACGGATATATAAATAGCTTTGCTTTGAAGGACGATTATTTTTTCTATAAATAGAGCCTATTCACCTTCGTCTCGCTACTTTACATTTCATTTACTCTCTCTCTCAAAACCGAAACTTCTTGCGCAAGCTCTCTACGTCTACAAGTGACTTCTGGACATTTTCAAGCGACGTGAAGCTCATCTCAAGTAAGCTCAACTGCTCTCAACTCTTTCTTCTACTCTTTTTTTTTCACTTTCGTCAACCTACTCTCTCCCTGCCCCACCTGGTGGTGCTTCCACCTCAGGTGTCACTACGTCTCTCTCCTCCATTTTGTCCTCCGCTTTCTTGGACAAAATCAACTCTCTGTCCTCTGAATTCAAGGACATGCTCCGGTCATTCAAGACTGTCTATCGAGTCTATGGCCATCAACCAAAAGACCGCCCAATCTCAGATCCGAGAGCACCAAGAAGTGCTCCTTGAGATGAAGGCCTTGGTGAAGGAGCAAAAGGAGCTGATCGAGCTCCTCCAGGAGAGAAGGTCCAAGGTAGCTCAGGACCATGGCGACTCGGACTCATCTGAAGCGTCCTTGAGCCCGGCCAAGACCTCCTCCTCGGATAGCGGGGAGGACGGAGAAGAAGACCAGGAAGAAGCAAGAGCTGAGGAGCCTGCGACCGAGGCAGCTCCTCCTAAGCAAGGGGAGCAAGAAAAAGAAGAAGAAGGAGGGACAGCTGAGGGTAAAACTGCTCCTACAGCTCAATTGGAAGTACTCAGCTCGGACAGCGGTCTGAGTGGGTCGAAGACCTAGCTACAAAACAAACAACTGCAGTGGGTCAGACTGAGCAGACCCCTCCAACTACCGAGGTCCACAGGGAGGAACCTCTAGATCCTCTTGTTCTAAGTCAGCCACTCAGAGCTGAGCCCTTGACAGCAATCCCTGTCCTCCCTCCGCCACGCTCAAGCACATCGTCAAGATCCTACCAGCGCCGGCGTACCTCTCGCCCTTCCTCTTCCACTCAGACAACCCCTTCTCCTTCTTAGGCAGACACCATGCACCGTGTCACAATTCCACAGTCTGCCAGATTCTTCTTCTTCCTGAAATTCTATTTTCTTTTATTTTATTTTTTGTCCAGACATCAAATATGTGCTACCTGTTGTATTCTTCCCATTTTTTTTGTTTTTGCTGAAAGGCAAGGGGGAGAATATAGATAGAAAAATTTGTTGTCTTGTTTAGGGGAGTTTTCTCACTCTCTATCTCTGTATGTACTCCTTTAACTTTAATGAATTAATGCATTCTCTTCAAATTCTCTAAGTTTATTGTTTATTGCAAACATTTCTGAGTTAGCATCATTTCATTGATTTTTGAAGGATATCTATTCTTTATGATCTGATACTTTAAGCTTGCTTTACTTATTGTATTTTCTGCGCAAGTATACAAAAACAGATCTATATCACTAACAAAGTTTCTGTCTAGGTATGGAATGCCTTTCATCAAAAAGGGGAGATTGAAGACTCAGACTTTACTCCGCACATTTCTGAATTCTACCAAAGGAATCAGGTATAAGGCTTTCTCACTTATAGAGTTTTGATTTCAAGTCATTCTCTGTACCTTAGAAACTTTTCTGAGTGATATAGTATTTCCTCTAGGTGATATAGCATTTATTTAATGTATTCTTACTTGTCTCTGTGAGACTCAGAAAGCATATATGAACTTACTGTTGTATACCCAGTTCTGAGTCTCTCATCACTTAGAATTATCGCATGTTCAAATGACTAGTCTTCGCATAACCGCACTCAGGTCTGACTTCATATTCTAGATGTTATTCTGTTATAGTCAGCGCTTCTAGTCTGAACCATGCTTAGTCTAGATCAAGGTTATTCACTCTGTTATTTCTTATGTAACTTGATTCTCGCCTAGACTAACTCAAATGGAATTTTGAGTTTCATGGATATTAGACTCAGAAAGTTCCATACCTTTTCTGACTCAGATAATTAGTCATTTAATTATCTTAATTATATTATTATCTGTGTCTAATCTTAAACCAAAGTATTTTATACTTTGAGAACCAATTTGATTTACTTTTGTAGGTTACTAAAACGAGGATACACTTTTTGAAATACAAAAGTAACCGGCTTCAAAACGTCAAATCACCAGCAGACAAGGCTTTTCCCATTCTCCGACCTAGCCCCAAAAGATTGTGTCAGGGCTGTTTGTTTCCAAATCTGGAAAACTGAAACGCCAAGCTTAACAGTGGTTTCCACCTTATCTTTTAAGACACCACCAGTAGTTTTGGGACTTCCAAAGGAGTTAAGAACCGTTGTCTAACGTTCATATCTCAACGGATAGTTTCTGAGTGACTCAGAAAGTCCTTAACAACGGTCACAAAGGACTCTCAGTCAGAAGATGGACTTAATGGCTATGCTGCTTGGTCATCTATAAATAGAAGCCAATTCTCAAGATTTGAAGATTGCCGAACCCATTGTTAATACACATACTTGAGCAAAGTCGTTGTATTAATTCTCAATCTTCTACTTATAACTCCCACTCTGTAATTCATTATATTCTGAGTTGTAAGGTCTTGTACTTAGTTACAAACACTCACTTTCTTACCTTCTAAGTAAGGTCCCTTGACTGAGCTGTAAGGGTTATCAGCTCAGTTGTCCCTAGCTGTAAGGATGATCTCAGCTAGGAAGTACTAGATCAGATAAGGGAATTTCTGAGTCTAGGAAAAAACTTGTAAAGAGTTGTATAAGGGAGCAACTCGAGTTCAGTCAATCTACGGTATTTTGTGGACTCAAAATAGTGGATTTGACTTCGTGCTTGGATTAACATGGTCCGTGGTTTTCTGCCCCAGGAGGGTTTCCACATACTTTCTGAGTTTTCACTTTTTGAGTGCATTCTAGACTCAGACATATTCAAAGTTTCAGCTTTATCTGCTTCTTTACTCTTTACTGCAAATCTGAGTACATACTTTTTGACCCTATTACAAACTCAGAATCTGCCTCTGTCTGTGCTCTGGTCAAAAGTGTTTGATTTTCAGAAAAATCTTCCACCACCCTATTGCTTTGGAGGTCTCCACAGACCTTCCCACGGCCAGTGGAGGTCAATGGTTGGCTCTAGAGGTCATCAAGGGCCTTCCCATAGTCAGTGGGGACTTCTGGTGGCCACCACGGGCTACCCCACGGTCTATGGGAGCACCCGCGGTGGGTATTTTGGGTTAAATAAATCGCTGCTGGCCACCACGGCCTGCCCCACAGCCTGTGGGGGCACCCGTGGTGGGTATTTTGGGTCAATTAAATCGCTGCTGGCCACCACGACCTGCCCCACAGCCTGTGGGAGTACCTGTGGTGGGTATTTTGGGTCAATTAAATCACTGCTGGCCACCACGGCCTGCCCCACAGCCTGTGGGGGTACCCGTGGTGGGTATTTTGGGTCAATTAAATCATTGCTGGCCACCACGGCCTACCCCACAGCCTGTGGGGGCACCCGTGGTGGGTGGCAATAGCTCCCAAACTCTATTTCTTATCTTCTACCTATCTTGTCCTTGTGGGATGTCTAAGCTTATTCCTAATATTATTTTCAACTAAGTTAACCGTTAACTAACAAATTTGTAAATAAACACATATATAAGCTAACTAGCACATTATGAATTTTATTGTAACCAACTATTAAATTAAGTCACGAGAATAAATCATATATATTAATCAAATATTTTTTCTTAATATTTTTTATAGAGCGTTACAAAATGAGTCACTCTGATGGTGCTCGTTGCAAGTGTATGACATGATAAATTGTGTGGATTTCGATGCACAAACCTTTCACATTATGCATTAAAATTTAATATTTGCTTCAATTATTCAAATTGGGTGGGCCTTGGGTGGTCAGGGTCATTTGACCCATGACCCGGCCCGACCCATTTTAAAAGTTAATGCTCAGCTCGACCCGTTAAGTAAATGGGCGGGTCCGGCCCGGCCCGTTGCCCAAGTCTACCTCTTATATTTCGGAAGGTTAATCCTCTAATGCCTCCACACAAGTGCATTTACATATCTCTTCTTAATATAACCAAATCATCTAATTCTTGCTTACTTCTTTTTATCTTCTATGGGGGTCACTTGTAGTTCATCTTTAATAGCATCATTCCCGGTCATATCCAGTCTCATAAAACAACGCACCCACATGATCATCCTCAACTATGTTACCATCAATCTTTGAATCTAGTCCTTCTTAAATGACTAACATTCGAAACTGTACAACAATAGTAATTTAACCACCATAAAGTATATTTTCCATTTTAGTTATATTGCAATATTCTTATCACACAACACACCAGATGCATACCTACGCTTTTGTAACCCACCCTTTAATGGTGATTGATGTCATCCTCGATCTCTCTACTGCCTTGTATGATTGAAGTAAAGTATATAATCTTGTCAACTTTTAGTATCACAATATCATTAATAATGACTTCTGGTGTTATATCTTCTTCCCTTTTATTGAACTTATATTTGAAGTACTTAGTCTTTGACTTTCTTAATCAAAAACTTTTAAACTATAAAATATCTCTCAACTTTTCTAACGTATAGTTAAGTCCATCAATAAGCTTGTCTATCTAGATAATATCATCATCAAATAACATACTGTAACACCCCGAACCCTACTCTAGGAGTATTACATCGCCATGGTTCCTCAAAAGAACCCCTAAGGCTAATTAAAGTGTCGGTTTAGTTTTCTAAATCAACTCAATTATGTAAAGTTCATTTTACATTTTGGTTGGAAATTTTTCTGAAAATTTTGGCAAAGTTCTGCGTGTAATATGGCCTATTCCCTAGGCTCAAAGCCTTAAAACCCTTTATAAAAACCACAATAGCCACACGCTCGGAGTACACAACTCAACAGCCACACGCCATAGTCCAACTAATATATATTTAAAACTTAAAATAATCTAATTGGCCTAAGACATGCCTATACAACTACATGAACTTATTTACAAATTACAACCAATAGAAACATATAGAATACACATCAACAACTTATGTTATTCAACAACAACATCACGCACATAAGTCCAAGGTAGCTAAAGATACGAGGCCATTCATCTTAAGGAGTACCTGCAACTCCAAAAAGATACGGGGTGAGTAAACCACAAGCTCAGTGGGTAATCCTATCCAATACTTTATATGCATATATGGAAACCATAGAGTTTTAGAAGTTTAATAGCACAATCCCTCAATAGTATTGTATCTTCCAATTCTTGTTCTCAACCCCGATCAAACACCTCATATGTTTCACATATTTCTCGAATAACTATTTCTCATATTTCCAAATAGCTTACAAAATGAATTGATGCACACCAAAACAAAATTTTAGTCATCTTTCAACTTTTGGATTTTCAAGGCGCATTGTCACCAATGCAATTCAATCAAACTCATTTCACAAACCATTATTCAATTCTCAAATTAAATAAAGGTATTTTTAAAGCATTAAACAGTTATTCAATTCTCTAATTGAATAAAAGCATTTTCAAACAGTAAACTATCATTCAATTCCCTAATTGAATAAATGTATTTTCAAACATTAAATAATTATTTAATTCCCTAATTGAATAAAAGCACTTTCACATGTCAAATCATTATTCAATTCCACAATTAAATAAAAGACGTTCTCAGAGCATCGGATCCCTGTCTAGAAACTAGTACCCTTTTCACTTGGGTGACCATAACCCAAATTTGACCTTTTCGAATCTCGAGAACTACTGAAGTCAAGGAGGAACTCTATTACCCTCGTTAAGATAATTGTTAACCTACACCGCATCAAGTTAACAAGGAAACTCGGACTGCATCGGGAGTCCCATGGTCGGACCGCATCTATACGAGCTCCCCGTTAGTACTAGACCATCAACCTAGGCCGCATTAGGAATCCTGTAGTGCTAGACTCCTTAACTCTTAAGATCATTCAACAATAATACGTATACTTTAAAGAGGATATCTGGAAGATCGTATTTTCAAATTCCCATTTAAAGTCACATTCTTAAGAATTAGCTCAATTCAATCTTTTTCAAGGCACAACCTTTCAAAGATTCAAAACCATCTCAACTTGCATTTCAAGACATTGAAATCATAACTAAACCACATAAACCATTGAATCATACTGTTGTAGATCAAACTCATTTATTTTCTAAAACCCGCTACTTGAATTCCATTTCTCAATTATTTTCTAAAATTACCAAAAGGGTTAGGACTAGATTTTGTGTAAACCAAACTTATATAAACATATATAAAACAATTGCATAAACAGGCGTAAAGATAACTTGCAAAACTCATATTCAAAGCCAGTACTCACTTTTCACTCCCACAAATAATAATTTCAAGTTAAAGCATATATATTCAATTCAATACAATTTTCACGTTTTGATTCGATTCAACTTCCCATTAAACTCCAATTTCTGCTATCAGTAATAGGGTTACTCCCTTCACCAAATCCATGTTTGAATCATGGTATTGACCAATTAAGAAGTAATTACACAGCAAGCATTATAATAGCGATTCATCACTTTTAAGACCTCAATTGAACATCAATCCTCAATACAAATTCTCATTCCCATTTCACACTTCAGGCCATCATATTTACAAACCCAAGCTTTCAAAACTCATAGAGTTTCACCCCAACATAACAATAACTTGCAATTCATAGCATAAGTATCCTCTCCAAACAAATTCAACGCTAATCCTTCCTAATTCTATTTCAAAATTCCATTCCATAAGCATGTCATGTTAACCAAATCACTATTGGATTTCATGAACTCATTCAGCCATAAAATTCTCATTTCCACTTCTTAACTCACTTTTCTGAAACCAAGGTAATCTTCCAAGTCAATTTAATTTTAGGGAATTATCTTTGTTTCCATTTCTAGTAATTTATACTTAGCTCCTACTAACGAACAGAACTCGCAACAATTTCTTTCTATCTCAGTTTGCCCATTACAATATCACCGTGAATCTCCATACCTCAATTTAACATTCTAATCCCATTAATAAAAACTCAAACCTTCAAATTCATCAAACACATAATAATTCGACATCAAGTACTTAAACCCACACATCCTTAATCTAGCTTATTCTTCCTAATTCATTCACATGATATATAACTCAATATAATTTCACAAATTAAACCAATCAACCAAATCAAATAATTTAACAACAAATCCATTCAAGCTTTAATTTCCATTAATTCAACGAATTACCCAACTTGAATTCTAGGTTTGGAATTGATTTGAGCTGGTTTCCTTTTTCCTCTTCCTTTTTCTCTTTGCTCTCGGGTTCTAGTCCCTCGGCGTCCCTCTTGCTTTCATTCTCTCTGTTCTGTCTCCAGTTCTGGGTCTCTCGCCCCCTTCACTTCTTGTTCACTGGTTCTCTCTCACCGTTGCCATCTCTGTCTATTACCGTTCCTCTTCCCGGCGACCTCTCTGGCCCTCGACCTCTCGCCTTCACTTTGTCTGTCTCTGCTCCCTTACTCTTGCTTCCTCCATCTTTTTCCTCTCGCTTAGCTCCTCTCTCTCTCGCCTTTTCTTCCTCTCCTAGTTCTATTTCTTGTCCCCCGTTTTGTTTCTCCTTTGTTTTTTCTTCTTCCTTCTCTACTCTGTTTTCCCCGAGCATCCTTTCTCTCTCTCTGTTATGCTTCTAATCCCGTGCTTCTCTTTCTCTTGCTTTTTAGTCTCTCATCCAGTCCCTCCCTCTCTCTCTCCCGTGGCTTTTCGGAAATAAGCCAGATTTCAAATTTTGCACTAATCCTTTTCCAATCTAAGACAATTGCTTCTTTTCCCTCTTTTCTTTTCTTTCCTTCTTTTCAGTTGAAGGACCGTAGTCTAAGAACTTTAGATGATGGTTCTTGGTAGTGAATCGTAGTCTAGGGTTCTGCAGAAATAAAAACCCTAGTAGGGGCAACGGCGAGTCCCACTTTCATCGCTCTTAGTCCCACACTCACTCTCTTTGGTTGCTCTTCTCTCTATGGTGGTTTCCGGTGGTTTCCATTGGCTTCCTACTCATTCTCTTCGTGGTTTCCGGTCGTGCTTGCACTCCATCCCACTCACTCTCTCCGCGTTTCCGGTTGTAACTGCACCACACTTTCTCGCCGACTTCTCTTTCCGACCCCACTTCTCTCCGCGTAGTTGTACCTCTTTCGCCGACTTCTCTTTCCGGGCACCACCAGTTAGTCTCTTTCGGCTCATCTGTAGCATTTTGCTCATTCCATTGCGGGTTATAGAGAAAATTTTAGATATTTAAATAAAAAATGTAATATAGGAGTCTTTATATTTCGTGGTGTTTTAGAGAAACTTTTGTAGATTATTCTTATAAATTCTGAATGGATTAGAATATGAAAATAAGAGTTTTACAATTACTTGCAGTATAAAATGGATTCTTCAAAAAGTACAAAAAATTCGAGGGGGCGAACTATGATGAACAAGGAAAAGTTGGTCCGGAGTAGAGACGATCGAACTCTCCTTACACTGGTCGATTTTGATAGCCACGAAAATGCTATAGGTGTGAAAAAATCAACGTTTATGAGCTACATTGGTACGACAACCCGCTGCCACATGAACACCAACTTCAGAAAATGAGCTGACGTCCCTGATTTCATTAAGGACAACCTATGGAATGATATTTAGGTAAATGAATACATCTCAACCTAGTATTGCAACTTATATTGTAAATGGTTAATATATATGTATTAATGCATACCGTTCTTGTAGTTTCAGAGAACGTTCAACTTGAACGTTAATCAATCTAAGATCACCTCCGTGAAACACAAGACACTCATGTCGACGACAGAAAAGTTTAGAGATTTCAAATATCGTATAGCTGTTGTATGGGTGACAAAAAAAAGTAGATAAAACAACAAGGTAGACCCTGGGAGGTCTACAATAGTATCATGGAGGAGGAATGCAGATCGTTTGAAGCATATGTCACCTCTCCGGAATACAAGGTAATTTCATTACTTTGATACATTTTTTGTGGAAGAAGTTCTTGTTAGAGTATGAGACTTCTCGTTCAAAAAGCTCAATAATCATGTTCAACGACCATCTCAACTAAAAATTTAAATTGGTGGTTGAAGATCCATAAATAGGATTATTCATTCATAATAAAAAGCATTGTTAGAAAACTTGAAAGAACTAGAGAGAGTTACCGGAAACCTGAAGTTGCTAGAAGAAGTTAAAAGCATTTAAAAAGAGTTGAAAAAGATTTTAAGTCAAAAGAAGTTGAAAAGACAATTTCCTTTTAAGGACCCATCGAAAAGAATAGGTCCTTTATAAAAGTATAGGGTTAGTCCAAGTTGCAATCATGATTCATTCATAGCTAGATAGTCTTTGGAAAGGGGAAAGAAATGAATGCAATAGAAGAAATGAGTGCTCAAATGTGGGAATACATTGTATCATTAAAACTTGATCCAAGAATATCATATCTTGAGGGATCTCCTTGGCAGATTTGGTATAAAAATATGACTATGCACGTACTTACTCCACTGCCACTATTCATTAGATGGTACCAAATCTGCACTATCTATATTTTTTTTACTATTTCCTTTATTTATTTTGAGACCTACTTATCAGTTTGAATATTTATGAAATTGTCAAATGATAATATCTTTTTCTTCTTAACGGGCGGAATGGAAAGGCCTATCCCTACGTTTCGTACCCTCGCCCCGAGTCTAGATTCTTGGTTCTAGGCCGATGGAGTCATTTTTTAACCTCTTCCAGGCTTACTTTTTCCATACTAAGATTGGAAGATAATTTCGTTATTTTCTTTTTGTTAGTTTTAATTCTTAAAACTAACTAGCGACTTCCTTTTATGTTTTTTTTTGTCTTAAACTACCTCTCGGTTTTTCTGATTGAAATAAAAAATGAAAGTTTTTGGATTTGCCAGCTAGTCCAAAGGCTGAGGCTGACCACCTCAGCCACGACCCCTTGTCGGCACCACTAAACGATGTTAGCTATCGTCGTCGCCTAATGGTCAGTGGGTGGGGCATCGATTCGAATCGGTGTTTTCACACCGATTTGGCCCTAAAAGCCCTATAGCAGAATCAATAAACTCTAGGTTTTCTTATTTTTTAGTTGAGAAATAATATCTCGGAATTTCTAAAAATAATTTTCAAAGTAAAAGTGATTAATAAAACCGCCATTCAATCCTATTTAATTTATTTTAAATTAGCTTGTAAAATTTGGAAATCTAAAACCCCAATTTCAAAAATCAATCTTCAAAATTCAAATCATTTTTATCCTCGGAAGAAAATTAAAACCTACCAATTTGTGGGGAAGCTCGGGCCCTGCGAGGTACATGGGACCGTGGTTCCCACAATGGTGACTCCACTAGGGATAATGACTTATTAAGAGGTCGAAACTTGAAAATTTGAGTTGTGTGTTTTCATAGTATATTTCCATTAGCCATCCCGCATTTAGGCAAGCTTGAACATAGTTTTTGTTTATGTTGTTGGACCGTCAGGCTTTACCTTTTTAAGAATAATTTTTGGAGGAGGTTCGAACTGCTAACCCAGATGGACCCAACTAGGCTTGATTATTAGGGAGGCGGTGCCTCTTCCCTCATAGCACGCTCTCTTTGGAGGCATTGAGAATGCATGTTTTTCCTGTCGTGCACCCCATGGAGGACTAAATGCTCCGACTATGAGACACCATGTATCCTACCTAGATTTATCCCTCTTTTGACCACATACCTTTGGTTGTTTAGGTGGTCCCTTGTATCTTCATTTGCATGCTTGTATTAGTGTGATTCTTTTTAGATTTAATCATCTACTTGTGAGCCTTTAGGGTTAGGTGAGGAGTGCTGACTAGCCCTTGCATGGGTGCAAATAAAATATCATAATAAATTTCTTAGAGTTGGTCCATTATGTGTATTTTAGCCAAAGGTAAAAAGTACCTTTCTCTCTTAGTTTAGTCCATTAATTGCATTTCCGAGTCATCCTAAAATTCGTCATAGTTTAGGCAGTCTAGGTTTTAGGTAGTCACCGCCGATTAGTCCAAAAGGGTCCTACCAAGGACCCTCTATCTCTTCAGTCAATCTATTTTAAGATTTTGACCTTCTAATTTTTCTACATTTTCTATATTCCATTTTGCATTTTTATTTTTCATTTAGCCAAAATAAAATTGACCTCAAATTAGATGAGTTCATTTTGCATTTTTATTTTTCATTTAGCCAAAATAAAATTCATCTCAAATTAGGTGAGTTTATTTTGCATTTTTATTTTTCATTTAGCCAATATAAAATTAATCTCAAATTAGGTGAGTCTATTTTTCATTTTCATTTTTCATTTAGATAAAATAAAATTCATTGTCCGATTTTGCATTTCATTTTCATTTAGCAAAAACAAATCCATCTTCAATTAGAAATGATCATTTATGCATTCCAATTATGCATTGGCCAAATGATGAAATCATCCCAAATTAAGTCATAAGCATCATTGCATACATTTCATTGTTTTTCATTCTTCATATGCATCTAAAACAGAAAGCATTCTTAGTTCCTTTGGGTCTCGCGCTTAAGCCCCTTTCTCCCAAAACTAGTATTCCCTTACATGGTTCTAAGCATCATCCTTTGGGTTGCAGAATAGGAATGTCTACTACCATTGAGTATTGTTGGAATCCAAGCTCCAAAAGGTTAGAACGCCTCAATAAGGAGTCCGACACATCTTCCCTCGCTCTGCACCACACTCTACCTCGCGGTCTACACCGGTGTGACCTAGTTCGATGCATACCACACCAGTTCAGTCTATTTTTCATCGTATGACAACACCTAAGAAGAATGACCTCCAATGGATAGAACACCAGAACCATATCCCATCATCACCTTGCTCAATGAAACCTCAAGCAAGATTAAAGCCCGGATTGAGGCTCGGGATAAAAAAAATAGAGTCCATATCTCGACACTCTTAAAGCTATCCTAGAAGCTATTGAGGATAGTAAGAAAGACGGTGAAGGAGAGGAAAAAGAATTAGTAGGAGGCGGTCCTCCACCTCCACCATCTTCTCAAGGCACTCCTAAACATGAATCCAAATCCGATCCACGTATAGATCGGATAGACCAAATGTTAAGAGAGTCATCCATGTTTAGCAATCACTACTTTGATCATAAGGGATCACTTCAATCCCTAAAGGAAAGCTACCCCCTAAGATCACCACGCCCGACATCAAATTTCGAGGTTCCGAGAATCCCTATCACCGTGTTCGCAACTTATTAAGAGCAATGACTCTTACGAACATACCGGAAGACACTTATCACATCATCTTTCCATGAACTTTTGACAGTGATGCAATGAAGTGGTATAATGTGGTTGATCCACACAAGGTCACCAATTGGAATGATCCGTGTAAGGAGTTCCGACACCAATACTCCTATAACACCGATCTACCTGTTACACTTAGATAGTTGTAGTTGATCAAGTAAGGCGAGAAAGAAAGTTTTACAGATCTGTCTTACGAGATGTAGGGCAAAGACTACCCACATTGTTGATCGACCTTCCGAGAAGGATCAAGTCAAAATAATTGTGAAGAACCTTTCGCCTGCCTACAATCAGCACCTCAAATTCTTATTGTTCATGAGTTTCTCAGCCCTTAGAGACGCCGGTGAAGACTCAGGTACAACTCTCTATCTCTCTATAGTTTTGATTCCAAGTCATTCTAAGCCTTTAAAAACTCATATCTAGGTTTTCATTATTTTCGACCCACTCAGAAACCATCCATTAAGCATAACACACTTAATTGGGTTTCGCCTCACTAAAAATAACTAAGAAAAATGGCATGAGCAAATAATTTCACAAGCACCTTAAATTCTGAGTACTTGAATTGGTGTTCAAATTGAAAATGAATTATAGCATTAATTCTACTTTCTAAGTCTGCTTATTTAATGAAATTTTTACTTGACCAAGTTTATGTATTCTGATCCTTTATTCTTACTAACTTGATCATTTTAAGGATTAACTCAAGATGGAACTTTAACCAAATGAATATTGGACTTAGAAAATTCCATTCTTTTAAGCCGAAGATAATTAAGCGCTTAATTACTTTGAATTAATTATTATCTTTTCCTAATCTTAGACCAAAGTATTTTTATACTTTGACAGCCACTTTGATTTGCTTTTGCAGGTTGATTAAAAAGTTTCATCTGAATTTATAAAGGAAAAGCAATCGGTTTCTAGCCGTTAAAAATCAGCTCACAAAAATCATCCATTTCCGGACATGGCTCGGACACCATGTCATGGTTGTTTGTTTCCAAATCCGGTAAACTTCAATTTTGTATCAAACGATTGTTTCAACCCCAGAATTCAGTCACAACTAGAGGGATGGACTACTTTTTGACCCAATGACCACCACTCAATGTTCATATTACAACGGATCTTTTCCTAAGTGACTCGGACTACCTGTTACAACAGCTATTGAAGCTCACCAGTCCACAACAAGTCTCAATGGCTAATCTGCCATGTTGTGTATAAATAGAAGCCACTCTACAAGACTTGAAGATTGCTGAATGCATTGCTTAACACTTGCTTAGTGCTTACTTACTCAATCTTCAGCTTACAACTCCAATTCTGTAATTCTTACTTTCTGAGTTGTAAAGGAAAGTCTTGTAATCACTTCTACTCTCTCTACTTTCTTCTAAGTCCTTTGACTGAGCTGTAAGGGTTAGCTCAGCTCAGTTGTCCCTAACTCGTAAAGGGTACCTCAGTTAAGAAGTACTAGATCATATAGAGGAATTTCCGAGTCTAGGATAATTTGTACTTGAATTGTCTAAGGGAGCAATTCTGTAAAGAGTCAGCCCTTGTATTTTTTGGGTTCAAAATAGTGTATTTGACCTGGTTCTTGGACTAGCACTGTCCGTGCTTTTCTTCCCCATGAAGGTTTCCACTTATTTATCTCTCGTACTGCACTTTATTTGTTCATTCTAGACTCAGAATTATTTTCTAAGTCTATTTTGTGCAAACAAGTATGTAATTTCTAAAAATCATCCATCACCCTATTCACCCTCCTCTAGGGTGACTTAGCCTCTACAAGAGTAAACCTTAAATTGGTATCAAAGCCTAACTCTTCAAGAGAATCTCACAATCCAAAGGTCTAAAGATCGGATGGCTCGTAACAATGGAGAGTTCGAGGAAGGAAGATCTTCCACCGGACCACCCAAGTTCAAGGGATCAAACTTTGCACACTAGAAGAAGATGATGGAATGCTTCCTCCAGGTCTGTGATGAGGATGTCTAGAACATCATCAAGCATGGAAACTACATTCCTACAAAGATGGAAGGAACAAGAGTTGTACCCAAAGAGAAGTCAAAATATACTAGTAAAGAGAATGAAAAATTCAGGAAGAACTTCAAAGCCATGAACACTCGATGTGCGCTATCAACTCGGAAGAATACAATAGAGTGTCAGCCTAAGACATAGCCAAAGAGGTGTGGGGTACATTGGTCAACACCTATGAGGGAACTAGCTAGACGAAGCAAGCTAAATTGAGTTAGTTTCTTCACATGTACGAGCTGTTCAAGATGGATCCTGAGGAGAACATCACTTAAATGTACATTCGAGTTCACCGAGATTGTCAACAATCTCAAATCTCTAGGTAGAAAGATCTCTCACAAAGAAGTTGTCAAAAAATTTTGAGAACTCTACCAAAGACGAAATGGGGTCCTAAGGTGATAGCAATTGAAGAAGCTTAAGATCTTTCTAAGCTGAAACCAGATGAGCTTACTTGGGAAGCTATTCGCTCATGAGCTGCACCTAGAAGAAGAGGAAGCAGATGTTAGCACCAAAAGGAACATTGTACTTAAGGCCTAAGAAGATAGACGATAAAGTCCGAGCTCCTTAGATTCTGAAGAGGATCCCATGGCACTCATTGCCCGAGGCTTCAAGAAGATGATAAAGTACAAAAAGTGCAAAAGAGGCCAAAGCAGGAGTTCTACAAGAAAGATAAGAAAGGTAAATACTCGTCCTCTTCGAATTTGTCTTTAACTAAGAACTTTGGTTGTTTGGATTGTGGCAGTAAGCAGCACATAGTCAAGGACTATCCAAAGAGAAAGAAGGATAGAAAGAAGAAAATGGCTATAGTGGCTACCTAAAGCGATGATCACTCCTCCGAAGATGATGCTTCGATGACTCAAAGTGTCTAATGACACTTACGGACTTAGAAGCTTGATCTAAGTCGGACAATGATGGTTCGGATATCGAGGAGACAGATCCTCGGGAGGTAATTAACTACTTCCTCAAGTTTTCCAAACTTAACCTTGCTAGATATATCTTTACTTTGGAAAAAAGTCCAATTTTGACTCTTCCGATTTCAAAGAACAACTAGAGTCTCTTACTATTAAGAGTACTTGTTTTAAAAAAGGAGTTAGAAAACTTGAGACAAAATCTAAAAGTACTTGAGACCGAGTGCTCAAGATAATGAGACTGGTCCGAGTGCCTCAAAACAGAGAATGAGTAACTAAAACAGAAGCTTAATGAGTCCCAAGAGCTATTTTTAAAAGTCACCCAAGGTCATAAAAACCTTGATCTTTTACTTAGCTCTCAGTGTGTCTCATTTCGAAAAGAAGGTCTTGGGTATAATGCTGAAGAAGAATCCAATTCTTATTCCAATCTTTTCAAAACTGATTCCAGAATTGTTAATTCAGGAAGTCTAAGCATGGTCCTATTCATTCACAAAGAAAAGGGACTGAGCCCGGACCAGTTTTCATGAAAAAGCCTTCTCAACCTCGTTTACAAAAGAAAAGGTTTTTAGAGAAAAGAGACACGAGACTTAGTTTTCTAGAAGGAAGACTCGGAATTAGATGAAGCCCAAAATTATTCAAATCTGGGTTCCTAAAAGTGCTCTTCCTCATAAAAGAACCACAGTAAAGACTCGTTACTAGGTTTATAAGAGGAAATGAGAAGGGTTAGTTTGTTTATGTTTTACAGGTAACTCCGAAACAAAAGGGTCATTAGTACTTAGATAGTGGATATTCAGGCCATATGTCCGGAGACTCAAGACTCTTCTCCGAGCTAGAAGATATGAAGGGAGGAAAAGTCACATTTGGAGACAATAGTAAATGCAAGATAGTTGGGATTGGCAAGACTGGTCAAGGAGATAACTCGGTTAGTCCAGTCTAACTTGCCGAAGGGCTCAAGTACAACCTTCCGAGCATATCTCGGTTATGTGACAAAGATCAAGAGGTAAGATTCACTTAGACTAATTACTTCATTTCGATGCGGACACCAAAGAGACAAAGCTCTCAGTGTCCGAGGTCAAGTAACACCTAGACCATTCTTCTCTCAGATTCTAGTCAAAATTTATCATGTTTGAAAGCATCGTTGAATGATGATTCATGGACATGGCATCATAGACTCGGTCATATCAGCATGCATACCATCAAGAAGCTTGCATCTCATGGATTAGTTAGGGGTTTACCTAACTATGCATTTAATAAAGATAGTGAAGCACACACAAAAGGAAAGCAAGTCAGATCATCTTTCAAACCACTTAAAACCGTATCTATATCTAAAGTACTTGAATTAATTCATATGGATTTATGTGGTGAAATTCCCGTGAAAAGCATAGTAGGTAAATCGGATGTTCTGGTTATTGTTGATGATTATTCATGATTTACCTAGGTATGTTTTCTAAAGAATAAGAATGAAGCCTTCAAAGAGTTCACTAAGATCTATAGGAAAATTTAAGTGGAGTCTTAGACTCATATAAGAAGAATTGAACCGACTATAAAAGGGAGTTCAATTACTCGAATTTGCAGACTATTGTGACAAGAATGGTAACTCCAACAACTTCCCAGCACCAAGAACTCTTCAACAGAAAGGAGTACTTGAGAGAAAGAATAGAACTCTTGAAGAAATAGGAAGGACAATGATGATTGAAAATGATCTAGCTTACTATTTACGGGCTAAGGCGATCAACATAGCAAATTATAGACTCAACAGATGCCTTATTAGATCCATTCTGAAGAAGACACCTTATGAGTTATACAAAGGAAACAAGCCCAACATCTCCTTCTTCAAATCATCTGGATGTAAATGCTATGTGCATAATAATGGTAAGTAACATCTCGACTAAATTTGATGCAGGGTCGGATGAAGGTATATTTCGGGTTACTCATCTCATAGCAAAGCTTATAGAATTTTCAACAAGAGAACTAACAAAGTGGAAGAAAGTATCCACGTTGTCTTTGATGAGATTGACCACGGCAGGACAAGTGAATCCACCTTCTCGGACCTTAAGCTTAACATAGATGAAGATGATATTGTTGAAGCTGAGCTCGGAATGAGTAAAAGCAAAAGAACTAAGGTAACTTAGAATGAGCTAACTTAGAATGAAGTGACTTAGAATGAGCAAGCTCAAGAGCCAGCTCAGAATGCTGAAGAACAAGCCAATGCAGAAGCTCAGCAAGAGCAACCAACTGAAGATTAGGCCATTCAACCAATAAACCTGGTAAACCAGAGGACAGGTAGAGCTTTCAAATATGCATCCAAGTCACCCACCCGAGAACGTACTTTCGATATCAACAAGTGGGGTAAGAACTCGTTCTTATTTGTAAAATCTATATGCATTTTCAGCATTCATACCATTAACTCGAACCTAAAAATGCACTAGAAGCCTTACTTAAACCTGAATGGGTAGAGGCCATGCAAGTAGAATTAAATCAATTTGAAAGAAACCAAGTCCGGACTCGACCAAACGACCTTCGACCACCCAATAATAAGAACCAAATGGTTTTTCAATAACAAACTAGATGAGGGAGGTTTGGTAGTAAAAAATAAGGCCAAATTAGTTGCTTAGGGATATAACCAAGAAGAGGGAATTGATTGTGGGGAAACCTTTGCACCTGTTGCTAGGATTGAGGCAATCGGAATTCTCTTAGCATTTGCACCTGGCATGAACATTAAGCTTTATCAAATGGATCTTAAATGTGCATTTCTTAATGGTTATATTCAAGAAGAAGTTTATATTGAGCAACCCCTTGGATTGAAAACTCTCAATTTCCAAATCATGTTTTCAAGTTGCAAAAGGCTTTATATGATCCGAAACAAGCTCCTAGAGCTTGGTATGAAAAAGTAAGTAGTTTCTTGGTTCAAAACGACTTCAAAAGAGGATAGATTGACAAACATGTTTTTCCAAAAACCAACGGAAATGATTTTCTTATCATTAAGATCTATGTTGATGATATTATATTTGGAGCTACTAATGAAACTCTATGCCAAGAGTTTTCCGAGTTAATGAGACATGAGTTCCAAATAAGTATGATGGGAGAACTTAATTTCTTCCTTGGATTGCAAATCAAGTAAGAAAAGGATGGCATCTATGTCAATCAATCAAAGTAAACCAAGGAGTTATTGAAGAAGTGCAAACTACAAGATGTGAAACATGCAACAACACCTATAAGTAGCAAGTACAAAACTGGACTCAAATGAGAAAGCTAAACTCGTAGATCAAAAACTCTATAGAGATATGATTGGATCTCGACTTTATCTCACATCTAGTAGGCCAGATATCATGTTTAGTGTTTGCCTTTGTGCAAGATTTCAAGCTAATCTTAAGGAATCACATCTCACTACGGTGAAGAGAATTTTTAGATATCTTGTAAGGACTCGGACACATGGTCTCCGGTACTCGAAACACTTATATCTCATCCTCACTAGATACTCGGATGCTTTGTCTATGCTGGATAAAAAGTTGATAGAAAGAGTACATCAGGAGCATACTAATTTATGGGCTAATCACTCATCTCTTGGCATTCAAAGAAGCAAAACTCGGTTGCTCTATCAACTCGCTTAGGCTGAGTACATTGCAGCTGGAGCTTGCTATGCTCGGATTCTCTTGATCAAGCAACACTTTGAGGATCTTGGACTATCATTCACATCAATCCCAATCAAGTGTGACAATTAGAGTGTAATCAACATCACTAAGAATCCAGTTCAATAGTAAAAAACAAAACACATTGAGGTCATGTATCATTTTCGAAAGACCATTCTGAGAACATTTTCACTAAACCTCTTATTGAAGATTAGTTTTTCTTTATTAGGAATGATCTTTAGCGTGTTGAATGCATGATTATTTGAGTTATTGCATGAGTTATTCTACTTTGGTTGATTGTTATATGCTTTAACTAAATAACAAATAGATTAGTTCATAAAATGAGACTGACCTATAAGTTATGAATTTTTCGAGTGTGTTCCGAGTCACTCGGACACTTTACTGAGTCGGATCCAGATTATTAGCCAAGTGAACATCAAAATTCTGGGATCATCTCTAGATAAATGGAGAATCTCAAAAATATTTTCGAAAATCCTTTCTCCTCTCTCTCTCTCATCATTTGATCGATCGGATGAACTAGTCGTTGGAAGAAAGTTGCTTGGAAAACTAGTCGTTACTCGTAGGGAGACTCAATTGTCCGATAACCGTTGCTTGGTAGGTTGAGTTAGAAAGGCAGGTTTTCAATGAAAGCATTTATTCTATAAATAGCACCGCTTCGTTTTCAGTTGTTCACTTTGCCAACTTATTGCTCACACTCTCGCTCTCTTTGCTCTCACATTCAATCACTCTTGCACTCAAACTCTCTCTTTATTTCTCACTCATCTCGTGCTCTTTACTCTCAAACACTCTCTATCTCTTTCAATATGCCTAAGAGAGGTTCAGCCACGGAAGGAGGTTTGGCCACAAAGAAGGCCAAAACCAAGTCAACTCGTTCTAAGGCTGCTCAAGCAAAGGGAAAATCCCTCCCTCAGATGATTCAAATGTACACTACTACCGGAACCATTTTTAACTATGGTTAAAAACGACATTTAACCTGCGATTAACCGTCATTGTGTATGTGGGCCTCTATTAGCTTGTTGTACAGCTACAAGTTAAACCACTACTTAAGCTTATAATAAACAATATAGCATAGGAAAGTAGGGATCGAATCCACGAGAAAAGATATAATAACATGCAACCTTTAATCTAATTAAATTTACTACTCTTAAAATCAAAATATAAAATATAACTCAAAAAATATTAACTATAAATCATAGAAAATTATGTATTACTAAATAAATAATTTATACAAAATGTAAAAACAATAATAACCAAGAAATATTCTTGTATATTTTTTGGAATAATAAAACAAAAAACTAAAGCAAAAAATAAATAAATTCTAAAACAGAAAATTAAATAAGTAAAATTATGCACTACATTAATTATGAAAATAAATACTAAAATTATCCAGAATATTAATCCTAATTTTCTTGACCTAACCAGACCCTAAAAATCTAAAATTAAAATTTAAAAATGAATTTACGAAATTATTAGACTAAAAACCTACAATAATTAATTTCAATAATTAATTCTGAAAATTATCAAATCAATTCCAAAAATTATAAAATTTAATTACAGCAAACGAGGACTCTATCTGAACCCTAAAAACATATAAAATATGAAAAATAATAAAAGAAATTATTTTTAACCTAATTTCTAACGGATCGACTAAAAAATAACAAAACCGACGGAAAAATAATCTGAAAATTAAAATATATAAAGACTCAAAATTAAAATAAAATTACTAAAACTAACCTTAAATATTGATATTTACAAGGGGGAGATAAAAAAATTACTAAAAGACTATAAATTTATAAATAAAAATTGACAAACTGAGTAACATAACTAAAAAGAAAATAAATAATATTAAAAATATCAAATTTAGAAGCATTTAGTATAATCTATATCCACCATGCAAATTATTACTTATCATTAACACACAAATTGATTTACCCATGAGCTAAACTGTAGAAGACAACCACTAGCGGATCTTCCCCGTTTTTCTTTAGTTAGTAGTTCACTTAGGCCTAGCCCTAATATAAACCCTACTAACATTGATAACCGTAACACTAGCACTCGAATTCAATCAAATTAGAGTATTATGTATTAGAAAAATATCATCTAGCATCTAGTAACCAATCTAGTAGCAAATTGATTTAAAAAGAATATATGATAATTTCCTAATTAAAAGAGATGGGTATGAGCCATCCATGATTAACTAGGGTAATACTTATATCTAAACGACCAAGCAATTACGTACTTAAGCCCTTTAAACTATCATATAAATTTATATAAAACTAATTAGCGTGCACTCTAATTAAATAGACATAAAAACATAAATGTGAAGCACAAATTATCATAGAATCATGGATAAAATCAATTAGACAATAAAGATCGAAACTTTGTTTCAAAATAAATAATCTAATATGATTTTAAGTATTATAAAAAACTACTCAAACATAATATAATTTAAAACACGTAAACTAAATAAAAATAACATCTTTAATATTAAACTAAAAATAAAAATAGGATCTTGAAATAAAAATTACAATAATAATAATAATACCACAGTAATCCTTCCCATTATGGTGGTGATGCTCAAAGTAGGTGGAGGGGACTGGTGACGAAGAAAAGAGGTTAGCGTTGAGGATGATGATCAAGATGATTGTGATTATGATGATCAAGTAGGAGGTGAAAGGAGAGATAGCGAGATATGAGATAGGAGGAACAAGGGAGAGGTGAAAGAGAGAGGGGGCATGCGTGAGGTAATTGTAACCGTGACGGCTGCTTGTGGCCGAGAGGTGTGATTGAGAGATGAAGAGTATGGTGATGATATAGGACAGCTGTGAGGGCTGCTTGGGAGGCTCCAGGTGACGGCGTATGATGATAATTTATAGAAGCAAGTAGAAGGTGGCGTGAGTTGTTAAGACGCCTTGCATGGTGATTCCTCTTTCTTCTCTTCCAACTTTCCTTCTTTTCATGTAACTCTAAGGAGGAGTCCTAGTGGGTTTGGGAGTAGGACAATGCCTACTCATAATAGGACTTTAAAAAATAAATCCTCATAAAATAAATATTTTATGAGACTTTATTTTGGACTGACTTCATGTCTTTCCTTGAATGCTTATCGGTAACTAAAAACTCACTTTTAACGTCTTTTCTTCTCTTCTCCACTTTATTTGGTAATTACCTAAAAATAAACAAAATAGAATAATATAGATAAAATAAACTATAAAGTAAATAGTAACTACAAATATGCATAATTTACGACTTAACAGCGTCGTTGTATGTAGCACCTTTGACTACGTTTCAAAACCGTAGTCATAGGTCACTATATGATGACGGTTCATATGAAAAAACTGTAGTCATAGGACAATCTATGACGACGGTTTCTTCATCTGAATCGTCGTCATAGGCCTTCCTCTGTAATTGAAAAAATTATTACGGACCACCTATGACGACAATTCGGATGAAGAAAGCTGTCGTCATAAATAAGCCTATGACTACGGTTCAGTGCGTGAACTATAGTCGTAGGCTCCAATCGGACCTTTTTACTACTGTTATGCCATAAGAACTGTAGTAATAAGTCTAATTTTTTTTTAATAATTTTTGTCGTGTTTGCTTCCCTTTATACGAGTATAAAAATCATATATAAACACATATACAAACCACAATCCAATACACTCTTCTCCGGAATATTTACAAAACAACATACTCATCACATTTTGTATATGGTACTATAGACACCTAAAAAGTGTCGTCCTTTATCTCTTTATTTCTATATTATTATTTGTTGGCCCGATGATGATAATCCCAAGTCCTATTCGAGGATTTGGATCTCGGACCGTGATCGATTGGTGCAACTTAAAACAAGTAAACCACGAAAAACCCCAGCACCAAATAAATAACCTTTTGCCTTGGGTCGGTCTACAAATCTTCTTTCTTTCGGACCATCCAAGAATCGGGTCGAGCCTTTAGAGACTGTCGAATTCGGTGTTACGTGCCGGAAAATTCCATGTTCAAGAGTACTGCATTCTACTTTTATCTAGAGTACAAGGAGCTAAAGACCCGAAGACGGTGTTAAAACGTTGCATTTCATAATCGGGAGCATCAAAGTGTTTCGTTTAAGCTTCATAAGACAGTCCCTATGAGACTAGAAGCTTCCCCCTCGGAATGATGTCGTGGCCGGTGTCCGCCTTCTAGAAGCATCAAGTGGAATGCTTCATTTTGGCTTAGAGAGTCCTTGGAGACAAAACTAGGGCACGAAACCCTAGGGTGCCTGCTTTTCAATTTTATCCGATTTTATCCCTTTCTAATTCGGTTTTATCTCTTAGGATTTGGCCCGGTTTATTTTCAGCTGTTGGACAGGTAAATGGAGGCAAAACCCTAGGTCATTTGTGACCTAGGCCCTCTCCAATAAATAGAGAGCCTTGGCTCTCATTCCCATACTGACTTCCGCCTTAGCATGACACTCGTAGAAAGTTAACCGGAATACACTCATCTAAGCATCACTCTGTCGAAACCAATCTTAAGCATTCATCTAATTATCGCTTTCGCCATTGAATCCGTGCAAAGAGTTAAAGAATATTCAATTAATCTGATCTCTAGGCAGTTATTCAATTGATCGTTACCACACCCTATGCATATATCTCACAAAAAAAGCCATTTTCTTTTACTTATCACCTTTGCATCGAGAGATCCAGTGAGGAGATCTAGATTGGCGACGTGGGACAACCCGAGGGCAATTTTTCAGCCTTTGAATGGTTTATTTACTTTCATGCTTTTTATCATTTTCCGTATTGTGGTTTAAGAGATGTAATCGCTCTTTTTAATTCCTTCCCGACCGATGTAATTCTTTTATTTCTCGCTTTTCTTTTCTTTATCACTTTCTTTACCACTTTCTTTATTAGGTTTGGTTGCTTTTAATTTCGGTTTGCACACTGCTTGCTCGTTTGTTTTACATCATTTTAAATTCACTACTCGAACTAGTAATGGTCGTGTTCGAGACGGGTAGAATGAAAGGGTTTGTCCCTACGTTTCGTACCCTTGTCCCCAAATCTTGAATATTTGAGTAGTGAGTTTTAATGATGTGCTTGAATTAGGCATCCGCATTTAGCAACTTTTGAACTAGTTTAAATATTGTTTTGGACCACTAGGAAAACTTTATTGTACCCCTTATTTACCCTTTCCGGAGAGAGGCTCCTGATAGTTCCTTTAGGCGGGCCCAACTAGGCTTGATTGCCCGAGGAAATGGTACCTCCTCCTTCATAGCACACACTCTTGGGCTAAACCCTTTGGTTCACCAAGAGGTACTAAGAATCCTGATGGGTATCCTTATCCGTGTAACCCATGGGGGACTAAATTCTTGGACTATGTCTCATTATGTATCCAAACTCTTAAACTCTTTGACCATAGAACTTTTGGACTTTTAGGTGTCACATAGACTCCATGTGCATGCTTAAATGAGTGTGTGTGTTTTAGATTTAATCTTCTGCTTGTGAGCCTTAAGGGATAGGTGAGGAGTGCTGATTAAACCCTTGCATGGGTGAAAATAAAATACTTTAATGAATTTCCTAGTGTCGGTCCATTATGTGCATTTAGCCAAAAGTCAAAATTCCCTCCCCTATTAGGGTTGGTCCATTGTTTGAATTTCCGTGTCATTCCAAAAATTCTCTTTTAGTAGTCTAAGTAATTGCTATTAGTGAAAGGGACTTATTGAAAATCGCCTTCTCTTTTTGTCTAGTCCATTTCATTCTTTTACATTCTCATTCTCCATTTGCATTAGCCAAATAAAATCATCTCATATTAGGTTAAGTCTTTTTGCATCTCATGTTAAGTGAGTCCATTTGCATCTCATACTAGGTCAGTCCATTTGCCTTAGCCAAATAAAATTGTCTCATATTAGGTGAGTTCATTTGCATTAGCCAAATAAAATCATCTCATATTAGGTGAGTATGTATGCATTTGCCAAAATAAAATCATCTCATGTATATAGATCTATTCCTTCTCATTTTGTATCTAGTTTAGAATTCATCTCAAGTAGAGAAATGCATTATCATATAGAAAACATCTTTTCTTTGAGGATCATCCATTTATTATATTATCATCTCAATTAAGTCATGCATCATATCATTATCGCATTCTTTATGTGCATCCAAATAAAAGCATTCCTAGTCTCTTCGGGTCTTGCGCTTAAGTCCCTTCCTCCTGAAAAGTGATCTTCTCTCACATGGTCCTAAACCTCATCCATTGGGCTGTAGAATAGGGAAGTCTATGGCAACCGAGTATCGTCGGAATCCAAGCTCTAAAAGATTAGAACGTCTCACTAAGGAGTCCGGCACAACTTCCTTTCTTTCTACTCCTCGTTCTAAGACAATACCTAAAAAGAGTTTCCTTCCAATGGATCCTAACCCAAAGCAGTATCCTAACCTCGGTTCATCCAATGAGAATATATCTAAGGTGGAAACCATAAAGAAGAACATATATCATTTATATCGAGGGATCTTAAGACTATCATAAGGGCTATTGAGGCTAGTAAGAGAGATGAGGAAGCTGAGTGTCAAAAGAGGGAAGAAGCCGAAGAAGCTGAATGTTTGATAAGGGAAACAGACCTTGATTGTTACCTCCACCTGTTTTGTCTCCTCCAAGTAGTCCCAAAAATGCAAATCCCCTAAACCTGAATCTAAATCTCAACTTGATTCTTGTTTAGATCAGATAGAACAGATGTTGAGGGAGTTATCCATGTTAAGTAATCATAACTTTGATCATAAGGGATTCACTTCAATCCCTAAGGGTAAGCTACCACCAAAGTTTACCATGCCCGATATCAAATTCAAAGGTTCCGAGAATACCCATCATCATGTATGCAACTTCTTGGGAGCAATGACTCTCAAGAACATTCCCGAAGACCCTTACCATATCATCTTCCCTGGACATTTGATGCTGAAGTAATGAAGTGGTACAATGAGGTTGACCCACATAAGGTCGCCAATTGGACAAATTTGTGTAAGGAGTTTCTCCATCAATACTCCTATAACACTAATTTACCTATTACTCTTAGAGACTTGGAATTAATCAAGCAAGGCAAGAAGGAAAGTATCACAGATTTTCTTACTAGATGGAGAGTAAAGGTAGCCCATATGGTTGATCGACCCTCCGAGAAGGACCAAGTTTGTATCATTGTAAAGAACCTTCAGCCCAATTACAATCAGCACCTCAAATTTCTACCTATGATGAATTTTTCAACCCTTAGAGATGTTGGTTTGTTAATAGAAGAAGAGCTGTCTACCACGAAAACAAAAGTCATGATTGGATATAGAGGTAATTATCATTCCAAGGATAAGAAAACCTCCAATAGTGGTAATACTACTAGGGGTGCGAGATGTCAATGCCCTCAACAGTACACTGACTACACTCCTCTTGATACTACTTACACCAAAGCACTTGACCGTCTCTTGGAAAAAGGGAAGATAGAATTGCTACCTATTAGAGTAGAATCGAAATCGCAAAACAACCTAAAAATTGGGACGCGGGAAAATTTTGCAAATATCATCGTGCACGAGGACATGATATCGAACAGTGTTGGACATTCAAGAAAAACTAGAAAACTTGTTTCGAAATGGCCAACTACCCTTGTCTAAGGTCGCCCGGAAATGAAACAATAATAAAAACCCCTTTAGCGGCACCTTAGCTATTTTCATTGAACCCACTCTAGAGAAGTGGGATCCATCTATTCTTATCCAATATGTTACCAAGTCAAAACCACTTCTTAGTTCACCTCCATTGGATCTAGAGGTCCAAGGGCTGTGGGTAAGTGATGAAGAAGATGGTTATGAAACACGAAATAATAACGACGACGATAGTGATGACTTCGGGGTACACCACCCTTGGAAGAAGAAGACTTTTGGGGAGACACTAAAAGTCATGCAATTCAGTTTCTTACTAGATCCGGACGGCATAATGTACCATTGGGTCCACAACAGACTCAAGAAGCCCCAAAAGAGCCTGAAGTTACAAAGGAAGAAGGCCCAATCCTTATGCAACTCTAGAAATTAAAAGCCGATATCTTAATCCGGCAACTAATATATGCTTCCATCAAACATAGACAGGCTTTAATTAATGTGCTTAGTAAGATCGAAGTTTCTCCTGAAACCATGGCGAGAGGAAGTAGTCGGATTGGTTAACGGTGGGGATGGCACCGTTACCTTTGATTAAAAGGATATTCCAGGAGAAAGTATTGCACACAATAATGCCCTTTACTTAACTCGTAACTTGCGTCAACAAGTTTGTTCCCCTAACCTTGGTAGACAATGGATCGGGGGTAAACATATGTCCATGGAGAACTGCTAGAAGGTTATGAATCGGGGAGCAAACAACTCTCTAAACAGACTATCCATCTTCAAGCTTATGATAATTCTAGAAGAACAATCTTGGGAATAGTGACCTTGCTAATCAATATAGGGCCATTGGAGAGGAATATCGAATTCCAAGTTTTAGATATTCCAGCTACTTTCAATCTACTTTTAGGACTCCCTTGGTTGCATGATCATCAAGTAGTGCCCTCTATACTGCATCGGAAAGTCAAGATGATCATTAAAGGTCAAGTCATAAAGGTCAATGAGGATAATCTCTATGCTACTATCACTTCCAAGGAGTTTGTAATGGAGATTAAGCATGATGCCAATGATGAAGAATTGTATGGATTTGAAACCATTGCTGCCTTAGAAAGGGATGAAGTAATTTTTACCTTTAACCTTTATGGCAACCCTAATATCCATTCGATGCTTAGGAATAAGGGGTATTTTCCAGGTATTGCTACAAGCCAAAGGGCATACCACCCTATTTTTCCACCCCTTGAACCCAATAATAACTACAACTTCGGACTAGGCTATCAACCTACTGCTAAGGAGATAGCTCAAGCCAAGTGGGAAGTTCAAACAAAGAGGAATGCACCACACTCTATTAAGCCCTTTCCGTATACTCGAATAGGCAGTTTCTAAGAGAAGGAGATAACTTCCCTTATTATGGTTTTCCTGAGCCCTACTATATCAACGAAAAAGGCAGCCTAGTACCCGATCTCGAGATTTTTAATGATTGTTACATTCTGGAAAAGGTAATCTAGAAGGGACAGTCCACATCGACTGGACCAATCTCACGAGAAATAACCTTTTCGTCTCCCGTTCGGTCCGAAGGTAATCTAGAAGGGAACTCGGTTTCGATACTATCACAAGCTATGTCGCACCCATAGTTTGATCCATCCAGAGTTCATCACCGACGTAGATATTGAAGGGTCCAAGCATGTTACTTGGATTGATGCTGAGGAGGGCTAGGAATTTCGTTGTTAGCCTAGGAGCGCATCCTCTTTCCGAGTCTAGTGCTAGGGCTTGTACTTCTACTTCTATTGTTTCAAGTTCTTTTCCTAGTTCCGTTATTTCTAATTCCGCTTCTAAGTCCGATGTACTCGTTGCTTCATTTAATAAAGTGAACCTTTCCACTTACTCCTTGCCTCTTCGTGCTCCGAAAGAATTAATAAAACCTATGCAAGATCATGAAAATCGTTCACCAATAATAGAGGAAACAATAATAATTAATCCGGGGTCGGATGATCAACCTCAAGACGTTAAGATTGGGAAAGCTTTAAATCCAAAAGAGTAGAAGCAATTCACTTCGCTCCTTACGGAATTTATAGATCCGGAAGAGTAGAAACAATTCATTTCGCTCCTTACATAATTTATCGATGTCTTTGTATGGTCCTACAAAGACATGTCGGGGTATAGATCCGAGTATAACAGAACATAAAATTCCGCTTTATGAGGATGCTAAGCCAGTCAAGCAGAAGTTGAGGAGGATGAAACCAGAATAGGCTCCGAAGATTAAAGAACAGAGTTCGAAGTAGTTAGAGGTTGGGTTCATTAAGGTAGTTCACTATCCTCGGTGGGTAGCAAACATAGTTCCGAGTCCTAAAGAAAAATGGCGAGTTTGCATATGTGTCGACTTCAGAGATTTAAACAAGGTCGGTCCTAAAGATGATTTCCTATTGCCTCATATCGATCTTCCGGTAAATAATATAGCGGGTCATGCTCTGCTCTCGTTCATGGATGGTTATGCTTGGGTATAATCAAGTAAAGATGGTTGAAGAAGATATGGAGAAGACAGACCTTCATCATTTAATGGGGAACTTATTGTTATGTGTTAATGCCATTTGGGCTAAAAATACCGGTGCAACATATCGGATGACAACAACAACATTACTGCATGATATGATCCATAAAGAAGTTGAAGTCTACGAAGATGATATGATCATAAAATCTAAAGATAGGGCATGGCATTTACCCGACTGAGAAAATTCTTCCGTAGACTCTAGAAGTACAACATGCACCTTAACCCCGAAAAGTGTGCCTTTGAAGTGACCTCTGGTAAACTATTGGGCTATGTTGTTAGTCTTAGAGGAATTGAAGTTGATCCATCCAAGATCAAAGCCATTCAGGAGATCCCCCACCGAGAACAGAAAAAGAGGTAAGGGGATTTCTAGGACGTTACTGATACATTAGCCATTTCATATCGAAGCCGACTGCGGTCCGTAAGCCCATTTTTAAGAAACTAAAGAAAGGATCCGAGTCCATTTGGGATACCAAGTGCCAACAATCATTTGAGAAGGTTAAGGAATACCTTCCTAATCCTCCGAGTGTTAGTTCCACTGAAGACTCGGACACTTCTCAACGCATTTACGAGTTGCATTAAATGAATCGGTATAACCATCTCATACTTATAGAGTTTTGATTCCAAGGCATTCTCTCGTATCTTAAAAACTTCTTTGAGTAACATAGTATCTTCTCTAAGTGATACAGCTTTTACTTCTTATATTTCTTGCTTATCCGTAAGTGACTCGAAACCTGGTTCCTTGTTCCGAGTCCAGAATCACTCAGATTAATCGCGGATCGAGTGGACTAGTGTTTCACTTTCTCCCACTCGGAATCTAACTTCTGGTTATAAGTTCTATTTTGTTATAGTCAGTATTTCTAGTCTGTTTCTTGCTTAGTCTATATCAAGTTACTTCACTTTGATATTCTTTACTGAACTTGATTCTTCGCTTAGACTAAGTCGGATGGAATTCCGAGTATCATGGATATTGGACTCAGAAAATTCCATTTCGTTTTTGACTCGGATAATCGGTTGTTTAATTATCTTAATAATTATATTATCCGTGTCTAATCTTGGACCAAAGTATTTTATTCTTTGAGAACCAAAATTAATTTACTTTTGTAGGTTATTCAAACGAGGATACACCTTTTTCAAACCACAAAAGTAACCGGCTTCGAACGTCAAATCACCAGCAGACATGGCTTTTCACCTTCTCTCGCTCCAGTCCCGAAAGATTGTGTCGGAGCCGTCTGTTTCCAAATCTGGAAAATTGGAACGCCAAGCTTAACGGTGGTTTCCACCTTACCTTTCAAGACACCGCCAGTGGTTTTAGGACTTCCAAGAGAGTTAAACCGTTGTCCAACGTTCACATTACAACGGATACTTTCCGAGTGACTCGTAAAGCTTCTATCAACGGTCATAGAGGACTCTCGGTCAGCAGATGAAGATAACGGCTACTCTGCCTGGTCATCTATAAATAGAAGCCACCTCACAAGACTTGAAGATTGCCGAATATATTGCT
The DNA here is from genome assembly GCA_021018815.1 of Talinum fruticosum. Taxonomy (NCBI): domain Eukaryota; kingdom Viridiplantae; phylum Streptophyta; class Magnoliopsida; order Caryophyllales; family Talinaceae; genus Talinum; species Talinum fruticosum. The sequence goes on from JAITYX010000054.1 coordinate 4,303,626, forward strand.
AATACACATACTTGCTCAAAGTTATTGTATTTACTTTCAATCTTCTACTTACAACTCCCACTCTGTAATTCATTACTTTCGAGTTATAAGGTCTTGTACTCGATTACAAACTCTTTCTTACATTCTTTGTAAGGTCCCTTGACTAAGCTATAAGGGTTAACTCAGCTTAGTTGTCCCTAGCTGTAAGGGTTATCTCAGCTAGGAAGTACTAGATCGAGATAAGGGAATTTCGAGTCTAGGAAAACTTGTATAGAGTTGTCCGAGGGAGCAACTCGGGTTCGGTCGAGTTCACGGTGTTTTGTGGACTCAAAATAGTGAATTTGACTTCGTTTCCGGATTGACACGGTCCGTGGTTTTCTGCCCCAGGAGGGTTTCCACATAATCTCTAAGTGTTATATTTCCGAGTTCATTCTAGACTCGGACAGTTTTACTGACTCTTGCTTTTCTTGCTTATCCATTCGTAATAGGGTTTCTTAGTCCAAACTTTTCTGACCCTATTGATAGACTCGGAATCTGTCTCTGTCTTGTTTTTAACAGAAGAGCTTTAATTTCCACGAAAAACTTCTGTCACCCTATTCACCCCCTCTAGGGTGACTCGGACTCTCCCCGAGCAAACCTTCAATTGGTATCGAGCCTAGCCTTTCAGAAAGGATCTAACAATTCAAAGGTCTAAAGATCAAATGGCTCGAACACCGGAGAGTTCGACGAAGGAAGATCTTCCAACAGGCCACCAAAATTCAAAGGATCAAACTTTGCGCACTCGGAAGAAGCTTATGGAATGTTTTCTTATGGATCATGATGAAGAGGTATGGGAAATCATACAACAAGGAAACTACATTCCAATGAAGACAGATGAATTCGAATCATTCCCAAGAAAAAGGCGGAGTTCAAACCAGGAGAAGCAGAGAAGTTCGAAAGAACTTCAAAGCAATGAACATCCTTATGTGCGCCATAAGCTCGAAGAATATAATCGAGTCTCTGCTCGTGATTCCGCTAAAGAGGTGTGGGATACTTTAGTCAACACCTACGAAGGTACAAATCAGGTAAGACAAGCGAAGATCGGTCGAGTATCTTCATAAATATGAGCTTTTCAAAATGGAGCCAGAGGAGAACATTACTCGGATGTTCATTCGCTTCACCGAGATTACCAATAATCTCAAATCTCCGGGAAAGAAAATTTCCCATGAAGAAATGTGCCTGGAAAATTCTCGAAGCCTACCTAAGAGACGATGGGGTCCGAAGGTGACTCGCCATAGAGGAGGCTCGGAACCTCTCACTCTTAAAGCCGGACGAGCTCATCGGAAAGCTTCTAACTCGCGAGATCCATCTAGAAGAAGAGGATGCTTGAGGGCGTACCAAACGAAACATAGCACTAAAAGCCTCGGAATCCAAGGAAGCAAATCCGAGCTCTTCGACTCGGAAGACGATCCCATGGCACTCATTGCAAGAGGCTTCAAGAGAATGATGAAGCACAAAAGATGGGACAAAAGGCCAAAAGAAGAATTCTACAAGAAAGATAAGAAAGACAGAAAAGGTAAGTTTACTTCCCCGTCCAAATTTTCTTTGACTAAGAATTCTGGTTGTTTCGAATGTGGCAGACAAAGACCACATGGTCAAGGAGTGTCCGAAAAGGAAAAGGGATAGAAAGAAGAAGAAAGCCATGATGGCAACATGGAGTGATGAGGATTCATCAGAAGATGATGAGGACTCGGACGACTCGAAATGTCTCGATGGCAATTTCGACTCGGAAGCCGAACAGAGTCGGACTCGGACTCGAACAATGAGGAAACAAATCCTCAGGAGGTAATCGAATACTTTCTTAAGTTCTCCAAAGTTGATTTAGCTAAGTATATTTTTACTTTGGAAGAAAAGTCCAATTCTGATTCTTCTCAATTCAAAGAACAACTTGAGTTAATTACTTTTGAGAGCAGTTCTTTGAAAAATGAATTAGAAAACCGAGACTCTCATTCGAGAGAACTCAAGACTAGTGCTCAATCTAATGAGACCGAGTTTGAGCTGCTCAGGAAAGAAAATGAGCAACTAAAAAGGAAGCTCACCGAGTCTCAAGATCTGGTTTTAAAGTTTACTTAAGGTCGAAGAACCTTGACATGCTCTTAGGATCACAATGTGTCTCTTTTCGAAAAGAAGGTCTTGGTTTCAACAAAGAGGAAGAATCCAATTCCTACTCGGAATTGTTCAAAAGGATTCCAGAACTGTAAAGTTCAAGAAAGCCGAGCTCGGTCCCATTCACGAAATGAAGGGAGGACTAAGACCAGAACTATTTACAAAAAGAAATCATTCTCTCCTGTTTCAAAAGAAAAAGTTTTCAAAAAAAAGAGACACGGACTTAGTTCTCCGAGAGGAAGACTCGGAATCGACAAAACCCAAAGTCATTCAAATCCGGGTTTTGAAACACCTTCTTCCTCGAAAAGGACCACAGTAAGGGAATGTTACTGGGTTCGTTAGAGGAAGTGAGAAGGGTTAGATTCTCTCTATCTTGCAGGTCACTCGAAAAGATCAAAAGGACATTGGTACTTGGACAGTGGATGCTCACGACACATGTCAGGTGACCAAGGACTCTTTTCGAGCTAGAATCATACAAAGGAGGAAAAGTGACTTTTGGAGATGACAGCAAAGGCAAGATAGTGGGTATTGGCAAGATTGGAAATGGAAACAATCTGGTGAGCCCAGTCTACCTTGTCAAAGGACTAAAATACAATCCGCTTAGCATCTCCCGACTATGCGACAAAGGTCGGGAGGTAAGATTCACTCAATCTAAGTGCTACATCTCGGATGAGACCACCAAAGAGGTAAAGCTCTCAGGTAAGAGATTCGGTAACACTTATATCATTCCTCTTTCTGACCCAAGCCAGAATTTATCTTGCTTAAAAGCATCTCTTCATGATGATTCATGGTCTTGGCATCGTAGATTAGGTCATATTAGTATGCATACTATCAAAAAGCTAGCATCTCATGGTCTCGGTTAGGGGTTTACCTAACTGTGTTTTTGAGAAAGACAAAGTTTGTAAAGCATGTACAAGGGGAAACAGTCAGATCCTCATTCAAGTCTCTCAAGACTGTTTCGACATCAAAGGTGCTTGAACTGCTACATATGGATCTATATGGTGAAATTCCTGTGAAGAGCCTCGGAGGTAAATCCTACATTCTTGTCATTATTGATGACTTTTTAAGATTTACCTGGGTGTGTTTTCTCAAGCATAAAAATGAAACATTCAAGGAGTTCAGCAAGCTCTGTAGAAAGATTCAAGTTGAGTCTCGGACTCAGATTGAAAGGATTCAAACCGACCATGGAAGGGAGTTCGACTACTCGGAATTCTCGGAGTTCCGCAATCGGAATGGAATCTCTCACAACTTCTCAGCACCAAGAACTCCTCAATAGAATGGAGTAATAGAGAGAAAGAATAGAACCCTTGAAGAAATAGCAAGGACGATGATGATTGAGCACAACTTGCCTTACTATTTATGGGCTGAGGCAGTCAACACAGCTAACTACAGTTTGAACGAGATGCCTCATCGGACCCATTCTGAAGAAAACACCCTACGAACTCTACAAAGGGAAGAAGCCAAACATCTCATACTTTAAGCCCTTTGGTTGCAAGTGTTTTATTCACAATAATGGTAAGGATCACCTCGACCAAGTTTGATGCTAGGTCAGATGAAGGTATTTTTCTGGGTTACTCTTCACATAGTAAAGCTTATCGTGTCTTTAACAAAAGAACTAACAAAGTGGAAGAAAGCATCCACGTAGTGTTTGATGAACTTGAACAGAAGAAGCCAAGTGAGTCGTCATACTCGAACCGAAGCTCAGTAGAGATGATGATGAAGCCAAGCCTACAAAGACTCGGACTCAACCTCGCTCAAAATGAGGTCACTCGAACGAGGAAACTCAGAATGAGACAACTCAAGAGCTTACTCGAACGAACAAGCCAATGAAGAAGATCACTCGGAATAAGATCAAGCGGTTCAATCCACAAATCTCGTGAATCGGAGAACAGGTAAAGCATTCAAGTTTACTTCTAGTCATCCACTAGAGAACATACTCTCTCACATCAACAATGGGGTAAGAACTCGTTCCTCTCTACATAGTCTATGTGCATTCACCGCATTCATTTCATTAAACGAACCCAAAAATGCACTAGAGGCCCTTAATGAACCTGAATGGGTAGAGGCCATGCAAGAGGAACTCAATCAATTCGAGAGAAACCAAGTCCGGACTCCGACCAACCGACCTTCCGACCACCCAGCTTATAGGAACCAAATGGGTTTTCAAGAACAAACTGGATGAGGGTGGGGTGATAGTCAGAAATAAGGCTAGACTTGTGGCTCATGGATATAATCAAGAAGAAGGAATTGATTGTGGGGAAACCTTTGCACCTGTAGCCGAATTGAAGCCATTAGAATACTCGTTGGCATTTGCATCCAAGCATGCATATTAAATTATATCAAATGGATGTTAAGTGTGCATTTCTCAATGGTTTTATTGAAGAAGAAGTCTATGTCGAGCAGCCTCCTGGTTTTGAAAACTCAAAATTTCCAAATCATGTTTTCAAACTTCAAAAGGCTCTCTATGGTCTTAAACAAGCACCTCGAGCTTGGTATGAAAGACTCGAGTAGCTTCTTGGTTCAAAATGATTTTAAAAGAGGTCAGATCGACAAGACTCTCTTCATAAAGACCAAGGGGAAAGATTTCCTTATTGTTCAAATCTATGTTGATGATATTATTTTCGGTGCTACTAATGAGTTTTCGTGCCGAGAATTTTCTGAGTTGATGAGTCAAGAATTCCAAATGAGCATGATGGGGGAACTTAATTTCTTCCTTGGCTTACAAATCAAACAAGAGAAGGATGGGATCTTTGTTCATCAATCTAAGTATACCAAGGAATTGTTGAAGAAATACAAACTTCAAGATGCAAAGCACGCATCTACTCCCATGAGCAAGCAGTGTAAAGCTTGACTCGGACGAGAAAGGTAAAGCGATAGATCGAAACTCTATCGAGGTATGATTGGATCTTTACTATATCTTACTTCCAGCAAGCCGGATATAATGTTCGAGTGTTTGTCTATGCGCAAGATTTCAAGCTAATCCAAAAGAATCACATCTCACTGCGGTGAAGAGAATATTCGGATATCTTGCAGGCACTCGGAATTTAGGTCTACGGTATTCCGGAGACTCGTAACCGACTCTTTCCGGATACTCGGACGCGGACTACGCAGGATACAATGTTGATCGAAAGAGCACATCCGAAGCGTGCCAATTTCTGGGTCAATCCCTAATATCTTGGCACTCAAAGAAGTAGAACTCAGTAGCTCTATCAACTCGCTGAAGCTGAATATATTGCAGTCTGGAGCTTGTTGCGCTCGGATTCTCTGGATAAAGCAACACTTGAAAGATCTTGGACTATCATCCAAATCAGTACCAATCAAATGTGACAACCAAAGCGCAATTAGCATCACCAAGAACCCCGTCCAAAGATTTGAAAACAAAGCATATCGAGGTCGGATATCACTTCCTACGCGATCACTCGAAAAAGGTGATATTGAACTTGAGTTCATTCCTACTAATCTTCAATTAGCTAATATCTTTACCAAGCCTCTTGGTGAAGATCGGTTTTGCTTTATTCGGGATGAGCTTGGTATGTTAAATGCTTAATTATGTGCTATTCTTATTCATTGCATAATTCCGTGTTATGTGCTTTCGCCATTAATAACCATTAGCTCGGTTGATTCGAGTGATACTCGGGCTGGTAGTTATTTCGTGTTTCGAGTCACTCGAAACCTATCTCGAGTCAAACTCGGACGTTGAGAAATTTGGACTTCAAATTTTCTGAAATTATCTCTAGATCAGTGGAGAGTTTCGGATCATATTTTCAAAATCTTTCTCTTTCTCTCTCGAGCGCCGTGATCGGATATTAGCCGTGGATCTCTAACCGCCGAAATCTTAACCGTTGAAGAGAACCGTCACACCGGTCTTTGGTGACCGATGGACCAGCCGAGTCGAACGGAGTTATATTTAACGGATAGTTGACGGGCGCGCTTATTGTCTGTAAATAACGTCTATTCATCTTCGTCTCGGTACTCTAAACTCCATCTCTCTCAAACGAAACTTTTCGTGGAAGATTACTACGTGAACAGTCATCCTTGAACTTCGCAAGTGTTGAAGAAGCCATCTCTCGTCCGACCTCTTCGGACAGCGGGGATGAAGAAGAAGAAGCTGCAGATGCAGAGCAGCGAGACGCCGAGGACCCTGCGGGCCGAGGCGAGTCCATCCGGGCAAGGGAAGGAACATCAAGAAGAAGCAGTGGGAACCGCCGAGGGTCGATCGCTCCACAAGCTCAAATAGCAGTACTCAGCTCGGACGACGATGCTGGGTGGGTCGACGACCTAGCCACACCGGCGGGTCGAGCAGAGCAGCCCCCTCCAGCCTACCGAGGTTCCAAGGGAAGAATCTCTCGATCCACTCACTCCGGGTCAGCCACTCGTAGCCGAGCCCCCGACGATCATACCGGTTCTCCCTTCGCCGCGCTCAAGCACATCGTCAAGATCATATCGGCGCCGGCGAACCTCCGCTCCCTCCGCCTCTACTCCGAAATCTCCCTCTCCCTCGTAGGCGCCATGCACCGAGTCACAATTTCTCGGTCTTCCAGATTCTTCTTCCGGAGAGATTTTTTTCTTTTGTCCGGACAACTAAGTTGCACTATTTGTTCTTTTCTTCCCTTCTTTTTGTTGTTTTCGCTGAAAGGCAAGGGGAGAAATATCTTAAAAACTTGTTGTCTTGTTTAGGGGAGTTTTCCCTTTTAATCCTTGTAATTTCTGTTGAGTTCAATGAATTAATGCTTTCTCTTACATGATTTCGTGTTTATAATCTATCCGAGTTTACATTATTTCATTATTAAGCATTCTTACTTTATGCTCGACTATATACCTCTTGCTCGATACACCGAGAATTCTTTACTTAACTTTCCTCATAAGCAACTACTCGTAGTCGATTTTTTACTAACAAAGTTTCGTCTCGAGACTGGAATGCCTTTCATCAAAAAGGGGAGATTGAAGACTCGGACACTTCTCAACGCATTTCGAGTTGCATTAAATGAATCGGTATAACCATCCCATACTTATAGAGTTTTGATTCCAAGGCATTCTCCGTATCTCGAAACTTCTTTGAGTAACATAGTATCTTCTCTAAGTGATACAGACTCTTACTTCTTATATTTCTTGCTTATCCGTAAGTGACTCGAAACCCGATTCTTTGTTCGGAGTCCAGAATCACTCGCATTTATCGCAGCACGAGTGGACTAGTGTTTCACTTTCTCCCACTCAAAATCCGACTTCGGTTATAAGTTCTATTTTGTTATAGTCAGTATTTCTAGTATGTTTCTTGCTTAGTCTATATCAAGTTACTTCACTCGATATTCTTTACTGAACTTGATTCTTCGCTTAGACTAAGTCGGATGGAATTCCGAGTATCATGGATATTGGACTCGGAAAATTCCATTTCGTTTCGACTCGGATAATCGGTTATTTAATTATCTTAATAATTATATTATCTCGTGTCTAATCTTGGACCAAAGTATTTTATACTTTGAGAACCAAAATTGATTTACTTTTGTAGGTTATTCAAACGAGGATACACCTTTTTAAACCACAAAAGTAACCTAGGCTTTAGAACGTCAAATCACCAGACAGACATGGCTTTTCACCTTCTCTACTCCAGTCCCGGAAGATTGTGTCGAGCCGTCTCGTTTCCAAATCTGGAAAACTGAACGCTAAGCTTAACGGTGGTTTCCACCTTACCTTTCAAGACACTCGCCAGTGGTTTTGGGACTTCCAAGAGAGTTAAACCGTTATCCAACGTTCACATTACAACGGATACTTTCGAGTGACTCGTAAAGCTTCTATCAACGGTCGAGAGGACTCTCGATCAGCAAATGAAGATAACGGCTACTCGCCTGGTCATCTATAAATAGAAGCCACCTCACAAGACTTGAAGATTGCCGAATATATTGCTAATACACATACTTGCTCAAAGTTATTGTATTTACTTTCAATCTTCTACTTACAACTCCCACTCTGTAATTCATTACTTTCGAGTTGTAAGGTCTTGTACTCGGCTACAAACTCTTTCTTACATTCTTTGTAAGGTCCCTTGACTAAGCTCGTAAGGGTTAACTCAGCTTAGTTGTCCCTAGCTATAAGGGTTATCTCAGCTAGGAAGTACTAGATCGGATAAGGGAATTTCGAGTCTAGGAAAACTTGTATAGAGTTGTCCGAGGGAGCAACTCGGGTTCGATCGGTTCACGGTGTTTTGTGGACTCAAAATAGTGAATTTGACTTCGTGTCCGGATTGACACGGTCCGTGGTTTTTGCCCCATGAGGGTTTCCACGTAATCTCTAAGTGTTATATTTCCGAGTTCATTCTAGACTCGGACAATTTCTGCACTCTTGCTTTTCTTGCTTATCCATTCGTAATAGCATTTCTTAGTCCAAACTTTTCGACCCTGTTGATAGACTCGGAATCTGTCTCTATCTTGTTTTTGACGGAAGAGCTTTAATTTCCACGAAAACTTCTGTCACCCTATTCACCCCCTCTAGGGTGACTCGGACTCTCCCGAGCAAACCTTCATCCACCCTAACCAGGGAAACCTTTACTTCTATATCTCACCACAACGGAAACAACCATGGGAGCCATGCTAGCTCAACGAGACGGGAAAGAAGAACACTTGATCTACTATCTAAGCAAGAAGTTTCAAGATTGTGAGACCGGATACACGTCATTAGAGAAGACATCATTAGCATTAGTCCGGGCTACGAAGAAGCTTAGACACTACATGTTATCCCATACGATACATGTACTAGCACTTATGGATCCTATTAAGTGCATACTTGAGCAACCGAGTATCAATAGTAAGATAGCGTGATGGACTGTCATGCTATCGAATTCGAACTCAAGTTTGTCCCTTAAAAGCGGTCAAAGGAAGAATAGCGTCGGAATTCTTAACCGATCATCCTGTCTTCGAATCGCAACCCGAACACCTTGATTTTCCAGATCGAGGATATTTTGCAAGTAGAGGTAGACGTTTGGACAATGACCTTTGATGGCACTTCCAATTAGAAAGGCTTTGGAGTATGAATTCTTCTAGTTTTGTTGGAGGGAGCACATACTCCCATTTTAGTCAAACTAAACTTAGAGGTTACCAATAACGCTACAGAGTACGAGGCTTGTATCACATGACTTGAGGCTGCAACAGAGATCGGGGTCAAGAATATCGGGGTTTTCGGTGATTCCAGTTTGATCATCAAGCGGATTTCACAAAGGTGGAAGGTACGTAGTGAAGCCTTGGCACCCTACCAAGCATACTCGACAGAATTATTTAACCAATTTGAGAACATGTCTTTCATTCACCTTCCTAGGGATGATAAACAATTAGTAGATGCATTAGCTAAGTTAGCATCCATAATCAATATCCCTACTTGAAGACTCAAAATTTACATGTATAACATTCTGAGTGACTCGTCAAGGAATCAGGTATAAACTCCATCTCTTATAAGTTTTGATTACAAGTTATTCTATATGATATAGAAACTTTTCTCGAGCAATACGTAACCTTTTCGAGTGTTACGTAAACTATTACCTAAGTTTTCATTTGTTTCGAGTGACTCGGAAAGCATACTTTGCTCATCTTTTCACTTCGTAGTTCCGAGTCACTCGGACAACACTCGGATATATCGCATGTTCAAACACTCACTCTAACACGCATAAACACATGTCCGACTTCATATTCCAAGTTCAGGTGAATTACAACTTTAGTTCATCTCTTCTAGTCGGCTTGTTTTGTTTGAACCTTATCTATCTAGATCAAGCATTCTTTCTCCGATATTCAGTATCTAACTTGATCTTTCTCCAAACAGACTCAGATGGAATTTGAGTATAATGAATATTAGACTCGGAAAATTCTATTCCTTTCGACTCGAGATGATTATGCACTTAATTATCTTAATTAAGTTATTATTTGTGTCTAATCTTGGACCAAAGTATTTTGTACTTTGAGAACCAAAATTTGATTTACTTTTGTAGGTTATTTAAACGAGGTTATCCTACTTTTGAACTACAAAAGTAACCGGCTTCAAGATGTGAAATCACCAGCGAGACAAGGCTTTTTCTACTTCCGACCAAGGCCTAGAAATTGTGTCGGGATTGTCCATTTCCAAAACTGAAAATCTTCAACATTAAGCTCAATGGTGGTTTCCACCCTACTTTTCAAACAACACTAGTGGATTGGGACATCCTAAGGAGTCAAGAGCCATTGCACAACGTTCACAACTCAACGGATCTTTTCGAGTGACTCGGAAAAGCCGTTACAACGATCATAGAGGACTTTTAATTAGAAGATAGTCACAACGGCTAATCTGCTTGGTCATCTATAAATGGAAGCCAACTCTCAAGACTTGAAGATTGCTGGAACCATTTTCAATACACATGCTTAAGCGAAAGTCTTTATATTCATATTCAATCTTCTACTTACAACTCCAGACTCCGCACTTAACATCTTTCCGAGTTGTAAGGTCTTGTAATCAGATCACAACTTTCATTCTTACTTTCTGAGTAAGGTCCCTTGACCGAGCTATAAGGGTTAACTCAGCTCGGTTGTCCCTAGCTGTAAAGGTTACCTTAGTTAGAAAGTACTAGATCGGATAAGGGAATTTATGAGTCTAGGAAAACCTTGTAAGGAATTATCTCAGGGAGCAATTCTGGTTGAGTCTGTCTATTGTATTTTATGGATTCAAAATAGTGGATTTAAGTAGTGCTTGGATTAGCACTGGCCGTGGTTTTCTCGCCCCAGGAGGGTTTCCACGCAATTTACGAGTTAGCATTTTTCCGAGTCCAATCTAGGCTTAGATTGCATCAAAGTCAGCTTTTAGACTTTATTCTTCCATTTATTGCTTAAATTTCCCCATCACCCTATTCACCCCCTCTAAGGTGACTAACTCTCTCCAAGAGCAAACCTTTAATTGGTATCGAGCCTAGCCTTTCAAAAGGATCTAACCATCCAAAGTCTAAAGATTAAATGGCTCAAAACAATGGAGAGTTCAATGAAGGAAGATCTTCCAAGCAAACCACCAAAGTTTAAAGGATCAAATTTTGTACATTGGAAGAAGCTCATAGAATGATTTCTATTGGATCACGATAAAGATGTATGGAACATCATACAAGAGGGCAAGTATATTCCAATGAAGACGGAAGAAACAAGACTCGTGCCTAAAACAAAGGTCGAGTACACTACCGAAGAGGCGAAAAGTTCGAAAGAACTTCAAGGCCATGAACATTCTGATGTGCGCCATCGGCTCGGAGGAATACAACAAAGTATCATCTTGTGACACAACGAAAGAAGTGTGGGACACCCTTTGCAACACATATGAAGGCACAAGCCAAGTTAAACAAGCGAAGATAAGCCAAGATCTTCACAAGTATGAGCTGTTTAAGATGGAGCCGAAGAAAACATCACTCGGATGTTCATCGGCTTTGTTGAGATTACTAACAATCTCAAATCTCTGGGTCGAAAGATTTCCCATGAGGAAATGTGCAGAAAGATATTAAGAAGCCTACCCATGAGAAGATGGGGTCCAAAGGTGACAACCATCAAGGAAGCGCAGAAACTCTCTTTATTAAAGCCGGACGAACTCATTGGGAAGCTACTCATCCATGAGATCCATCTGGAAGAAGAGGACACCGAGGTCGGCACCAAAAAGAATATTGCACTGAAGGCCTCGGAAAGCAGAGAAGAAAATATGAGTTCATCGGACTCGGAAGAAGATCCCATGACACTTATTGCCGGAGGCTTCAAAAGAATGATGAAGCACAAAAGATGGGACAAACGGTCAAGAGAAGAGTTCTACAAGAAAGACAAGAAGGATAGAAAAGGTAAACACTCTTCCCCTTCAAAATTATCTTTAACTAAGAACTCTGGCTGTTTTGAATGTGGCAGCAAGGATCATATAGTCAAAGATTGTCCATGAAGAAAAAGGGACAGAAAGAAAAAGAAGGCTATGATGGCCACATGAAGTGACGAAGATGCATCTGAAGAAGATGAAGACTCGGATGACTCAAAATGTCTAATGGCACTATCGGACTCGAAGCTGAATTTGAGTCGATTCCGATTACTCGAGATAATGAGGAAAATAATCCTCGGGAGGTAATTGAATATTTCCTCAAGTTTTCCAAAGTTGATTTTGCTAAATACATCTATACTTTGGAAGAGAAGCCCAATTCGACTCTTCTCGGTTTAAAGAACAATTTGAGATTATCACTTCGAGAGCATTTCTTTGAAAAATGAATTAGAAAAACCAAGACTTACTCTAAGAGAACTCAAGGTTGGTGCTCAATCCAATGAGACCGAGTCCGAGTTACTCAAAAGAGAAAATGAGCATCTTAGGGAAAACCTCAATGAGTCTCAAGAACTTGTTTTGAAATTTACTCAAGGTTAGAAGAACCTTAACATGCTCTTAGGGTCTTAATGTGTCTCCTTCGAAAAGAAGGACTTGGTTTTAACAAGGAGGAGGAATCCAATTCCTACTCATGATTCCGAATTGTGAAGTTTAGGAAGGCTGAGCATGGTCCCATTCATAAGAATGAAACGAGGACTAAGCCCGGACCAGCTTGCAGGAGAAAACCTTCTCCACCAGTTTATAAAAGAAAAGATTTTCAAAAGAAAGAGACACATACACAGTTCTCTAAAATAAAGACTCGGAATCAGACCAAACCCAAAGTTATTCAAATCTGGGTTCCCAAGAGTCTTCTCCTCATAAAAGGACCATAGTAAAGGGAGTTACTGGGTTCATTAGAGGAAGTGAGAAAGGTTAGTTTGTTTCTAACTTGCAGGTGGCTCGAAGAAAACAAAAGGACACTGGTACTGGACAGGTGGATGCCCACGCCACATGTCGGGAAATCCAAGACTCTTTTCTGAGTTAGAAGATTACAAGGGAGGCAAAGTCACATTTGGAGATGACAGCAAAGGCAAGATAATTGGGATAGGTAAGATTGGAAAGGAGACAATCTGGTCAGCCCTGTCTACCTGGTCAAGGGATTGAAGTACAATCTACTTAGCATCTCTCAACTGTGTAACAAAGGTCAAGAGGTAAGATTCACTCGGACCAACTGCTATATTTTTGATGAAACTACCAAGGAGACTATGCTCTCGGGTAAGAGATCGAGTAATACCTACACTATTCCCCTTTCGACCCAAGTCCGAATCTATCTTGTTTAAAAGCATCTTTACATGATGATTCTTGGACATAGCATCATAGACTAGGTCATGTTAGCATGCATACCATTAAGAAGATTGCTTCTCATGGTTTCGTCGGAGGATTGCCTAACTGTGCATTTAAGAAAGATAAAATTTGTGAAGCATGCACAAAAGGGAAACAGAGTTAGATCATCTTTCAAATCTCTCAAAACTGCTTCCACATCCCAAGTGCTTGAAATGTTGCATATGGACTTATGTGGTGAAATCCCTGTCAAGAGTGTTGGAGGTAAATCATATGTGCTTGTAATTGTTGATGACTATTCACGATTTACCTGGGTTTGTTTTCTTAAGCACAAAAATGAAGCATTCAAAGAATTCGAGTAAGCTTTGCAGGAAAATTTAAGTTGAGTCTCGGACTCATATCAACATAATTCGAACCGACCATGGAAGGGAGTTCGACTACTCGGAATTTGCAGAGTTCCGTGACAAGAATGATATCTCCTACAACTTTTCAGCACTAAGAACTCCTCAACAAAACGGAGTAGTGGAGAGAAATAATCGTACTCTTGAAGAAATAGGAAGGACAATGATGATTGAACATGATCTACCTTACTATTTCTAGGCTAAGGCGATTAACACATCAAACTACACATTGAATAGATGCCTCATCGGACCCATTCCGGAGAGAACTCTATACGAGCTCTACAAAGGGAAGAAACCCAACATTTCATACTTTAAGCCTTTTGGATGTAAGTGTTATGTCCATAACAATTGTAAGGATCACTTCACCAAGTTTGATGCTCGGTCGGATGAAGGTATTTTTATTGGTTATTCATCTCATAGTAAAGCTTACCGCATTATCAATAAAAGAACTAACAAAGTGGAAGAAAGCATCCACGTTGTTTTTGACGAGATTGAACAGGGAAAACCAAGTGAGTCAACATTCTTAGATCTGGAGCTTGGTAGAGATGATGATCTTAGTGAAGATGAGCTTAGAAAGAGTCAAAGCAAAGTCTCGGAACGAAGTGACTCAGAATAACCCGACCCAGAATGAAACGACTCAAGAGCCAGCTCGGAATGCCGAGGGTCAATCGGATGAACAAGCTCAATCAGAACGGACTTTCTAAGACCAACAAATTCAACCTACAAATCTGGTAAACCAGAGAACAGGTAGAGCATTCAAATATGCTTCGAGCCACCCACTCAAAAACATCTTGTCCGATATCAACATTGGGGTAAGAACTCGTTCCTCTCTATAAAACCTATGTGCATTCACTGCATTCATTTCATTAACTAAACCCAAAAATGCACTAGAGGCCCTAAATGAACCTGAATGGGTAGAGGCCATGTAAGAAGAACTCAATCAATTTGAAAGAAAGCAAGTCCGGACTCTAACCAAACGACCTTCGACCACCCAGTTATAGGAACCAAATGAGTTTTCAAGAACAAACTGGATGAAGGTGGGTTGGTAGACAGAAATAAGGCTAGACTTGTGGCATAAGGTTACAATCAAGAAGAAGGGATTGATTATGGGGAAACCTTTGCACCAATTACCAGAATTGAAGCTATTAGAATTCTATTGGCATTTGCATCTAGCATGAATATCAAATTGTATCAAATGGATGTTAAATGTGCTTTTCTCAATGGTTTCATTGAACAGGAAGTCTATATTGAGCAACCCCTGGATTTAAAAACTCAAAATTTCCAAATCATGTTTTCAAGTTGCAAAAAGCTCTTTATGGTCTTAAGCAAGCTCCTAGAGCTTGGTATGAAAGACTGAGCAATTTCTTAGTTGAAAATGATTTTAGAAGAGGTCGGATCAACAAGACTCTTTTTATAAAAACCAAGGGGAAAGACTTTCTTATTGCTCAGATCTATGTTGATGACATAATTTTTGGAGCCACTAATGAAATTCTATGTCAAGATTTTTCCGAGTTAATGAGACAGGAATTTCAAATGAGCATGATGGGAGAACTCAATTTCTTCCTTGGCCTACAAATCAAGCAAGACAAAGATGGCATCTATGTCCATTAATCAAAGTATACCAAGGAGCTGCTGAAGAAGTACAAGCTTCAAGATGCAAAACATGTGCAACACTTATGAGCAACATCATAAAATTGGACTCGGACGAAAAAGGTAAAACGGTAGATCGAAACTTTATCGAGGTATGATTGTATCTCTGCTATATCTTACTTCCAGCAGACCAGGCATAATATTTAGTGTATGTCTGTGTGCAAGATTTCAAGCTAATCCAAAAGAATTACATCTCACTGCGGTGAAGAGAATCTTCGAGATATCTTGGAGGGACTTAGAATCTAGGTCTATGGTACTTAAGAGACTCGGAACCGACTCTCACAGAGCTACTCGGATGCTGACTATGCTGGGTACAAAGTTGATAGAAAAAGCACTTCAGAGCCTGCCGGTTTCTAGGTCAATCCCTTATATCCCGGCACTTAAAGAAGCAAAACTCAGTAGCCCTATCAACTGCTGAAGCTGAATATATTGCAGCCGGAGCATGCTTGTGCTTAGATTTTATGGATCAAGCAACACTTGAAAGATCTTGGACTTTCATTCAAATTAATTCCAATCAAGTGTGACAATCAAAGTTCAACCAGCATCACTAAGAATCCAGTTCAACACTCAAAGACAAAACATATTGAGGTGAGGTATTATTTTCTAAGAGACCATTCTGAGAAAGGTGATATTGAACTTGAATTCATTCCTACCAAACTTCATTTAGCTGATATCTTTACTAAGCCACTTAGTGAGGATCGAGTTTTGTTTTATTAGGAATGAACTTGGTATGATTAATGCATAATTATGTGCTTTTCCGAGTGAAATTACATTGCATGATTATGTGTGAAATGTTTTAATAACAATTAGTTCAGTTGATCCAGTGATACTGAGCTATGAGTTATTGTTCGCTTGCTTGTTTCGAGTCACTCAGAAACTTTACTCGAGTTAGACTCGGATTTTGAGAAAAATGGACACCAATCTTCCGAAATCATCTCTAGATCGGTGGAGAATTTCAGAAATTTCTTTTAAAATCTCCCTTTTTCTCTCTATCTCTCGTACGCATCGGTCGAGAGAACTAGCCCTCGGAAGATAATCGCTAGAATTCTAACCGTTGAAGAAGTAGAACGGTCACACTTGTCCGAGGCGACTGTTGGAGAGTTAGATCAAAACGAATTCGAAGGATAATTCTTTCTCTATAAATAGCATCCTTTTACCTTTATTTCGATACTTTACTCGCAACATACTCTCTCTCTCTCTCGTACTACATCTCGAGCAAGCTCACTGTTTCCAAGGCATGAACCGACTCTCAAGCTAAGTGAAAGAAGTCTCAAGTAAGCATCGATTGCTCTAAACTCTCTTTCTACTCTTTCATTTTCTTTTATTCTCTACTCTGTACTCACTCTATCTCTTCGAGCTTTCTATCTCTTTCTCAAAGTTCATCCTCTCTCTTTTCCTATCAAAACATGCCGAAAAGAGGTTCCCACCCAGACTTTCTTGGTTCTACAACCAAGAAACCCCGACAAAAAGCCAAGAGGGCCCCTCCAATCCCTCCAAAATCATTGTCACCCAACACCTAACGTTGGATGACAAATTCTTCCCAACCACAAAGTTTTCGTGAGAAAAATAAAACAATAATAAATAGCGACAAAGGAAGAAACAAAAGTTAGAGTCTTTTAGGAGCAAGCTGGAGGCATCTCAGCCTCTACGATGCCGGACACTAGCCTTCTGGTCGGCACCGCCGACCGGTCTACGCTGGCTTGTTTTCGTTTGTTGTTTTATGCTTACTTGTAATAACTGGGGGCTCCCATGAAATTCTGTTCAGCATTAGTTTCAACTTGGTTTAAGCCAATTAATGTTTCAGCTACTATAATTGGAGTTAGGGAACAATAATCCTCCAATTGTTCAACTAAATTCAGCAAGGACACTGAAGACTCGGACTTTACTCCGCACATTTCGAGTTCTATCAAAGGAATCAGGTATAAGAATTTCTCACTTATAGAGTTTTGATTCCAAGGCATTCTCTCGTATCCTAAAACTTTTCCGAGTGATATAGTATTTTCTCTAAATGATATGACATTTACTTCATGTACTTTTGCTTGGCTCTAAGTGACTCAAAAACGGATATGCACGCTCGTTGTCTCACTCGTTCCGAGTCCCTCATCACTTAGATTTATCGCATGAGTGAAATGACTAGTATTTCGCTTAACAGACACTCGGATCTCACTTCATGTTATAAGTCCTATTTTGTTATAGTCGGTACTTCTACTCGAATCATGCTTAGTCTAGATCAAGTTTGTTTCACTCGATATTCGTTGTATAACTTGATTCTCGTTTTAGACTAACTCGGATGGAATTTTGAGTTTCATGGATATTAGACTCGGAAAATTCCATTTCTTTTCGACTCGGATAATTAGTCACTTAATTATGATGATTATATTATTATCTCGTGTCTAATTTTTGGACCAAAGTATTTTATACTTTGAGAACCAATTTGATTTACTTTTGTAGGATATTCAAACGAGGATACACTTTTCAATATACAAAAGTAACCGAGCTTCAAAACGTCAAATCACTAGCAGACATGGCTTTTCCCCTTCTCCGACCTAGCCCCGGAAGATTGTGTCGGGGTTGTCCGTTTCCAAATCTGGAAAACCGAAACGCCAAGCTTAACGGTGGTTTCCACCTTATCTCTCAAGACACCGCCGGTGGTTTTGGGACTTCCAAAGGAGTTAAGAACCGTTGTCCAACGTTCATATTTCAACGGATACTTTCGAGTGAGTCGGAAAGTCGTTAACAACGGTCACGAGAGGACTTCCGGTTAGAAGATGGAGATAACGGCTACTCTGCCTGGTCATCTATAAAAGGAAGCCAACTCACAAGACTTGAAGATTGCCGAACCTATTGTTAATACATATACTTGAGCAAAGTCATTGTATTCATTCTCAATCTTCTACGTACAACTCCTACTCGTAATTCATTATATTCCGAGTTGTAAGGTCTTGTACTTAATTACAAACACTCTCTTCTTACTTTCTAAGTAAGGTCC
This sequence comes from Talinum fruticosum, assembly GCA_021018815.1. Lineage (NCBI taxonomy): Eukaryota > Viridiplantae > Streptophyta > Magnoliopsida > Caryophyllales > Talinaceae > Talinum > Talinum fruticosum. The sequence goes on from JAITYX010000054.1 coordinate 4,321,947, forward strand.
CTTGACCGAGCTGTAAGGGTTAACTCAGCTCGGTTGTCCCTAGCTGTAAGGGTGATCTCAGCTAGGAAGTACTAGATCGAGATAAGGGAACTTCGAGTCTAGGAAAATCTTGTAAAGAGTTATCTAAGGCAACAACTCGAATTTCGGTCGGTGTACGGTATTTTGTGGACTCAAAATAGTGGATTTGACTTCGTGCTTGGACTATCACGGTCCGTGGTTTTCCGCCCCAGGAGGGTTTCCACGTAATATCCGTGTCTATACTTTCTCGGTTCATTCTAGACTCGGACATACTCGGTTGCAGGTTGACTCTGCTTCCTTGCTTTTTACCGAGATTCCGAGTTCATGATTTTCCGACCTCGTTTTAGACTCAAAATCATGTTTCGTCTGTACTTTGGCAAAAAGAGTTCAATCTTTACGAAAATCCTCCATCACCCTATTCACCCCCTCTAGGGTGACTCTCCCCGAGCAAACCTTCAATTGGTATCGAGCCTAGCCTTTCGGAAAGGATCTAACCATCCAAAGGTATAAAGATCAAATGGCTCGGAACAACGGAGAGTTCGATGAAGGAAGATCTTCTAGCAGACCACCAAAATTCAAAGGATTAAATTTCGTGCACCTGGAAGAAGCTCATGGAATGTTTCCTCCTGGATCATGATGAAGATGTTTGGGACATCATACAACAAGGAAACTACATTCCCATGAAGACAGAAGAATTTAGAATCATTCCCAAGACTAAGGCCGAGTTTACTCCAGTGTGAAGCGGAGAAGTTCAGAAAGAACTTCAAGGCAATGAACATTCTGATGTGTGCCATCAGCTCGGAAGAATATAATTGAGTATCCGCTCGTGATTCAGCCAAAGAAGTGTGGGACACACTGGTCAACACTTATGAAGGCACAAGCCAGGTCGGACAAGCGAAGATCAGTCAATATCTTCATAAATATGAGCTATTCAAGATGGAGCCGAAGAGAACATCACTCGGATGTTCATTCGATTTACTCGAGATTACCAACAATCTCAAATCTCCGGGTAAGAAGATTACCCACGAGGAAATGTGCGAAAGATACTCGAGAAGCCGACCAAAGAGAAGATGGGGTCCCAAGGTGACTGCCATGGAGGAGGCTCGGAACCTATCACTTCTAAAGCCGGACGAGCTCATTGGGAAACTTCTCACTCATGAAATCCACCTAGAAGAGGAGGATGCTGAGGGCAGCACCAAAAAGAACATAGCGCCGAAAGCCTCGAAACCAGAGAAGCAAATCTAAGTTCCTCCGACTCGAAGAGGATCCCATGGCACTTATTGCGGAAGGCTTCAAGAGAATGATGAAGCACAAAAGATGGGATAAGAAACCAAAAGAAGAGTTCTACAGAAAAGACAAAAAGGATAGGAAAGGTAAATATTCATCTCCTTCAAAGTTTTCTTTGACTAAGAACTCTGGTTGTTTTGAATGTGGCAAGCAAGGATCACATAGTCAAAGACTCGTCCAAAGAGGAAACAGGACAGAAGGAAGAAAAAGGCTATGATGGCCACATGGAGTGACGAGGACTCATCGGAAGATGACGAGGACTCGGATGACTCAAAGTGTCCGATGGCAATCTCGACTCGGAAGCTACAACAGAGTCGGACTCGGAATCGGACAATGAGGATTCTAATCCTCAAGAGGTAATTAAGTATTTTCTCAAATTCTCCAAAGTTGATTTGGCTAAGTATATTTTTACTTTGGAAGAAAAGTCCAATTCGACTCTTCTCGCCTCAAAGAACAGACTTGAGTCAATTTCCTCTCGAGAGCATTTCTTCGAAAAATAAGTTGGAAAAACCGAGACTTACACTCGAGATCAAGACTAGTGCTAAATCCAATGAGACTAAGTCCGAGTTACTCGTAAAAGAAAATGAGCAGACTAAAGCAAAAGCTTACTTAGTCTCAAGATCTTGTTTTAAAATTCACTCAAGGTCGGAAAAACCTCGACATGCTCTTAGGATCTCAATGTGTCTCCTCCGGAAAAGAAGGTCTTGGTTTCAACAAAGAGGAGGAATCCAATTCCTACTCGGAACTTTTCAAAAGGATTCCGAACTCGTAAAGTTCAGGAAAGTTGAGCATAGTCCTATTCATAAAAATGAAGGGAAGACTAAGCCCGGAGCAGTTTACAAGAAGAAACCATCTTTTCCAGTCTCCAAAGGAAAAGTTTTCAAAAAGAAAGAGACACGGACTCAGTTCTTTAAAGAAAAGACTCGGAATCGAGGCTAAACCCAAAGTCATTCAAATCTGGTACCGAAAAACCTTCTTCCTCGAAAAGAACCACAAGTAAAGAGTGTTATTGGATTCGTTAGAGGGAGTGAGAAGGTTTAGATTGTCTTTGTTTTGCAAGTCACTCGGAAGAGATCAAAAGGACATTGGTACCTTGACAGTGGATGTTCATGTCACATGTCGGAGACTCGGGACTCTTTTCCGAGTTAGAAAAACATAAAGGAGGAAAGGTCACTTTTGGGGATGACAAGTAAAGGCAAGATAGTTGGGATAGGCAAGATTGGAAAAGGATGCAATCTGGTCGCCCAGCTTTACCTTGTCAAAGGATTAAAGTACAATCCGCTTAACATCTCTTAACCGTGCGATAAAGGTCAAGAGGTAAGATTCACTCAAACCAACTGTTACATTTCGATGTTACCACCAAGGAGATTAAACTATCAGGTAAAATATCAGGTAACACTTATGTTATTCCTCTATCCGACTCGAGTCGGAATTTATCCTGCTTAAAAGCATCTCTTCATGATGACTCATGGACATGGCATCGTAGATTAGGCCATATTAGCATGCATACTATCAAGAAATTGGCATCTCATGGTTTGGTTAGGGGTTTACCTAACCGTGCTTTTGAGAAAGATAAAATTTGTGAAGCATGCACAAGAGGGAAACAAGTCGGATCATCATTCAAATCTCTCGAAGACAGTTTCTACATCCAAAGTGCTTGAGCTACTGCATATGGACTTATGTGGTGAAATCCCGATTAAGAGCCTCGGAGGTAAATCATATATATTTGTTATTATTGATGATTATCCACGATTTACCCGGGTGTGTTTTCTTAAGCACAAAAATGAAGCATTCAAGGAGTTCAGCAAGCTCTGCAGAAAAATCCAAGTTGAATCTCGGACTCAGATTCAGAGAATCGAACCGACCATGGAAGGGAGTTTGATTACTCGGAATTCTCGAGTTTTGCGACAAGAATGAAATCTCTCACAACTTCTCAAGCACTCCGGACTCCTCAACAAAATGGAGTAGTAGAGAGAAAGAACAGAACCCTTGAAGAAATAGCAAGGACAATGATGATTGAGCACAACTTACCTTACTATTTATGGTCCGAGGCGATCAACACAGCCAACTACACTTTGAATAGATGCCTCATCGGACCCATTCTGAAGAAAACATCTTACGAGCTCTACAAAGGGAAGAAACCAAATATTTCCTATTTCGGACCATTTGGATGTAAGTGTTTCGTTCACAACAATGGTAAGAATCACCCGACCAAGTTTGATGCTCGGTCGGATGAAGGTATTTTTCCGGGTTATTCTTCTCATAGTAAAGCTTATCGCATTTTCAATAAGAAAACTAACAAAGTGGAAGAAAGCATCCATGTTGTATTTGATGAGCTTGAACAGGAAAAACCAAGTGAGTCTTCATACTCGGACTTGAAGCTCAAGCAAAGAAGATGACAATGATGAACATAAGACTCAAGCTCAACCAGCTCGGAATGAAGTCACTCGGAACGAAGTGACTCGGAATGAACAAGCTAATGAAGAAGATCACTCAGAACAAGCTTCTGAAGATCAAGCAGCTCAACCTACAAATCTGGTGAATTAGAGAATAGGTAGAGCATTCAAGTTCACTTCTAGTCATCCACTAGAAAACATACTATCCGATATCAACAAGTGGGGTAAGAACTCGTTCCTCTCTTTAAAATCTATGTGCATTCACCGCATTCATCTCAGTAACTAAACCCAAAAATGCACTAGAGGCCCTAAATGAACCTGAATGGGTAGAGGCCATGCAAGAGGAACTCAATCAATTCGAAAGAAACCAAGTCTCGGACTCGACCAAACGACCTTCCGACCACCCAATCATAGGAACCAAATGGGTTTTCAAGAACAAACTGGATGAAGGTGGGTTGGTAGTCGAAACAAGGCTAGACTTGTGGCTCAAGGATACAATCAAGAAGAAGGGATTGATTGTGGGGAAACCTTTGCACCTGTTGCCGAATTGAAGCTATTAGAATATTGTTAGCATTTGCATCTAGCATGAATATCAAATTATATCAAATGGATGTTAAGTGTGCCTTTCTCAATGGTTTTATTGAAGAAGAAGTCTATGTCGAGCAGACCTCCTGGTTTTGAAAACTCGGAATTTCCAGATTATGTTTTCAAACTTCAAAAAGCTCTTTATGGTCTTAACAAGCTCCTGGTATGAAAGACCGAGCAATTTCTTGGTTCAAAACAATTTTAGAAGAGGTCAGATTGACAAGACTCTCTTTATAAAAACAAAGGGGAAAGATTTCCTTATTGTTCAAATTTATGTTGATGATATAATTTTTGGAGCTACTAATGAATTTCTGTGCCGAGAATTTTCCGAGTTAATGAGTCAAGAATTCCAAATGAGTATGATGGGAGAACTCAATTTCTTCCTTGGTCTACAAATCAAACAAGACAAAGATGGAATCTATGTCCATCAATCAAAGTATACCAAGGAGCTGCTGAAGAAATACAAACTTCAAGATACAAAGCACGCATCTACACCCATGAGCAAGCAATATAAAACTTAACTCGGACGAGAAAGGTAAGTCAATAGATCGAAACTCTATCGAGGTATGATTGGATCTTTGCTATATCTTACTTCCAGCCGGCAGATATAATGTTCAGTGTATGTTTATGCGCAAGATTCCAAGCTAATCCAAAAGAATCACATCTCACTCGCGGTGAAGAGAATATTCGGATATCTTGCAGGAACTTAGAACTTAGGTCTATGATACTCAAGAGACTCGTAACCGACCCTCACCGGATACTCGGATGTAGATTACGCTGGATACAAAGTTGATAGAAAGAGCACTTCCGGAGCTTGCCAATTTCTCGGGTCAATCACTAATATCTTGGCATTCAAAGAAGCAAAATTCAAGTGGCTCTATCAACTGCCGAAGTTGAGTATATTGCAGTCGGAGCATGCCGTGCTCGCATTTTATGGATCAAGCAACACTTGAGAGATCTCGAGACTATCTTTCAAATCAGTTCCAATCAAGTGCGATAATCAAAGTGCAATCAGCATCACAAAAATCCAGTTCAAGCACTCAAAGACAAAACATATTGAGGTCGGTATCATTTCTTAAGAGACCATTCCGAGAAAGGTGATATTGAACTTGAGTTCATTCCTACTAATCTTCAACTAGCTGATATCTTTACTAAGCCTCTTGGTGAAGATCAATTTTGTTTTATTCGGAATGAGCTTGGTATGTTAAATGCATAATCATGTGCTTTCTTATGTGAAAATATTCATTGCATGATTATGAGTTATGTGCGTTCAAATTGTTAATAACCATTGGATTAGTTGATTCAGTGATACCGAGCCGATAGTTATTATTTGTGTGAAGTTTCGAGTCACTCGGAAAACTTAGCTAAGTCAAACTCATATTTTTGAGAAAAATGGACATCAAATCTCTCGGGATCATCTCTAGATAAGTGGAGAATTTCGGACTTTATTTTCAAAATATTTTTCTCTCTCTTCTTCTCTCGCGAACTGTGATCAAACGCTAGCCGATGGATTTCAAACCACTTGAATCCTAACCGTTGAAGAAGAGAACCGTCACACCGGTCTAAGGTGACTGATGGACGAGCCGAGTCGAGACGAGATAGTTAACGGATGTTTATCTTTCTATAAATAGCGCCTATTCATCTTCGTCTCGTTACTTCAAATTTCATTTACTATCTCTCTCTCATAAGCAAAACTTCTCGCGGAAGCTTTCTATGTCTACAGAGTGGTCTCTGGACATTTTCAAGCAACATGAAGCTCATCTCAAGTAAGCTCGATCGCTCTCAACTCTTTCTTCTACTCTTTTTCTTTCACTCTCGGTGACCTACTCTCTTCTACTCTCTTTCTCAAAGTCTCACTTCTTTCTCCTCTTCCTCACAAAATGCCTAAGAGAGGTAATCATCTCGACTTTCTTGGCTCCTCCTCTAAGAAGCCACGCACCAAAGCCAAGAAGGCTCAACACCTTCTAAACCGATTGTCACCCAAGATCTCGACGCTGGACGACAAGTTCTTTCCAACCACAAAATTTTCGTGGTTGCCCCACATTTAAACCACCGGTGTATATAATTTTCTTTATTTCAACGAGTTCATTTACCCCGAACTCGTTTCGAGTTTTACACTCACCTCACTCACTCGAAGGTGTTCTAACCTCCAGGGTTCGTAACGTTACTGTTCGCATAAACACCTCTCTCCTCCACCGCCTCGTTCAAGGTTTCCTCTCTTTTCTTGAACAGCAACCCTATTCCTTTCACTCGAAGTCGCCGACGACTTCTTCGAAAAATTCGCCAAAAAATTTTCGATGACTCGGTTGAAGTCGAAGCATGCCTTCGTGCTTCCTGCTGATGAGAACCTTTTTCTCTCAGCATTCCAAGCAAGGAGAACCCCAACTCGAAGCATTTAAAAGCACTTTTTAACATTCTTGAGGGCTACGAAGTAGACCTCTTCCCTTCTATCATTGAGCGGATCGCAGCTGTGCCAGCTCAACTCCAAAATAAGAAGAACACCCCTCTTCCCTTCGGTGCTCTTCTCACCCTTGTTTTTAAACAATTCAAAGTTCCTCTCCCTCGGACCCTAACGATACTTCGAGGCTGCCGTTGTAGTCGGTAAAAGGAACTTCAGGGTATGGGTATCAGGAAACTCAACCTGGTATCCGGGTACACAACTCGTAGCCGAGGCCACCTTCTTCGCCTCGGACTCGAAAGAAACCCCTCTCTCTCTCCCAGCCCCACCTGGTGGTGCCTCCACCTCAGGTGTTTCTCGGTCTCTCTCCTCTATTTTGTCCTCTCGCTTTCTGGACAAAATTAATTCTGTGTCCTCGTAAATGAAGGACTTGCTCCGGTCATTCGAGACTGTCTATCGGCCTATGACCATCAATCAAAAACAGCCCGAGTCTTAAATTCGAGAGCAACAAGAACTGGTTCTTGAGATGAAGGGATTGGTGAAGGAGCAAAAGGAGCTGGTCGAGCTCCTCCAGGAGAGAAGGTCCAAGGCGGCTCAGGACCGTGGTGACTCGGACACTTCGAAGCTCCTTGAGCCCGACCATGACCTCCTCGAAAGCGGGGAGGAAGAAGAAGCGAGACAAAGAAGAAGCAGACGCCGAGAAGCTCGCGGCCGAGGCAGCTCCTTCTAGGCAAGGGGAGGCTCAAACAGAAGGAGGAAAGACAGCTGAGGGTAAAACTGCTCCTCAAGCTCAAGTGGTAATACTCGGCTCGATGACAGCGATCTGAATGGGTCAAAGACCTTGCCGCTCCCAAGCACAAAGGCAGTGGGTCGACCGAGCGGACCCTCGCAGCCTACCGAGGTACACAGGGAGGAACCTCTAGAGCCTCTCATTCCGGGTCGCCCACTCGGAGCCGAGCCCTTAACGGCAATCCCGGTCCTCCCTCCGCCGCGCTCAAGCACATCGTTAAGATCCTACCAGCGCCGGCGTACCTCTCATCCCTCCTCTTCCACTCAAACATCTCCCTCTCCCTCGTAGGCGCCATGCACCGTGTCACAATTCTACAGTCCGCCGATTCTTCTTCTTTCGACAATTTCTTTCTCTTTTACTTATTTCTTTTTGTCTAGACATCAAATATGTATTACTTGTTGTATTCTTCCTATTTTTGTTTTTCTCTGAAAGGCAAGAGGGAGAATATAAATAGAAAATTTGTTGCCTTGTTTAGGGGAGTTTCTACATCCCTATTTCGTGTGTACTCTCTTTAATTTCAATGAATTAATGCATTCTCTTCAACTCTCCCTGTGTTTAGAGGTTATTACAGACTATTTCTAAGCTAGCATTATTTCACCGCTAAGTATATATTCCTTATGAGCTGATACTTTAAGCTTGCATTACTTGTCCGATTTTCTGCGCAAGTATTCAAAAGCAGATCTTTATCACTAACAAAGTTTCTATCTAAGTATGGAATGCCTTTCATTAAAAAGGGGAGATTGAAGACTCGGACTTTACTCCGCACATTTCTGAGTTCTATCAAAGGAATCGGTATAAGAATTTCTCACTTATAGAGTTTTGATTCCAAGGCATTCTCTCGTATCCTAGAAACTTTTCTGATTGTATAATATTTTCTCTAAGTGATATGGCATTTACTTCATGTACTTTTGCTTGGCTCTAAGTGACTCGGAAAACGAATATGCACTCTCGTTGTCTCACTCGCTTCCGAGCCCCTCATCACTTAGATTTATCGCATGATTGAAATGACTAGTATTTCGCTTAACCGCACTCGCATTTGACTTCATGTTATAAGTCCTATTCTGTTATAGTCGAGTGCTTCTAGTCCGAATCATGCTTAGTCTAGATCAAGTTTGTTTCACTCGATATTCGTTGTATAACTTGATTCTCGTTTTAGACTAACTCGGATGGAATTTTGAGTTTCATGGATACTAGACTCAGAAAATTCCATTTCTTTTCTAACTCGGATAATTAGTCACTTAATTATGATGATTGTATTATTATTTGTGTCTAATTTTTGGACCAAAGTATTTTATACTTTGAGAACCAATTTGATTTACTTTTGTAGGATATTCAAACGAGGATACACTTTTTAATATACAAAAGTAATCGGCTTCAAAACATCAAATCACCAGCGAGACATGGCTTTCCCTTCTCCGACCTAGCCCCGAAGATTGTGTCGTGGCTATCTGTTTCCAAATCTGGAAAACCGAAACGCCAAGCTTAACGGTGGTTTCCACCTTATCTCTCAAGACACCGCCAGTGGTTTTGGGACTTCCAAAGAAGTTAAGAACCGTTGTCCAACGTTCATATTTCAACGGATACTTTCCGAGTGACTCGGAAAGTCGTTAACAACGGTCACAAAGGACTTCCAGTTAGAAGATGGAGATAACGACTACTCTGCCTGGTCATCTATAAAAGGAAGCCAACTCACAAGACTTGAAGATTGCCGAACCTATTGTTAATACATATACTTGAGCAAAGTCATTGTATTCATTCTCAATCTTCTACTTACAACTCCTACTCGTAATTCATTATATTCCGAGTTGTAAGGTCTTGTACTTAGTTACAAACACTCTCTTCTTACTTTCTAAGTAAGGTCCCTTGACTGAGTTGTAAGCGTTAACTCAGCTCGCTTGTCCCTAGCTGTAAGGGTGATCTCGGTTAGGAAGTACTAGATCGGATAAGGGAACTTCGAGTCTAGGAAAATCTTGTAAAGAGTTGTCAAAGGGAGCAACTCGGATTTCGGTCGATCTACGATATTTTGTGGACTCAAAATAGTGGATTTGACTTCGCGCTTGGATTATCACGGTCCGTGGTTTTCTGCCCCAGGAGGGTTTCCACGTAATATCCGTGTCTATACTTTCGAGTTCATTCTAGACTCGGACATACTCGGCTGCAGCTTGACTCTGCTTCCTTGCTTTTACCGAGATTCCGAGTTCATGATTTTCCGACCTCGTTTTAGACTCGGAATCCGTTTCGTCTCGTACTTTAGCAAAAAGAGTTCAATCTTTACGAAAATCCTCCATCACCCTTTTCACCCCCTTCTAGGGTGACTCGAGACTCTCCCGAGCAAACCTTCGGACACCGGCGCTAAGTCTTCATGGCCTCCTACTAGCAAGAAGCTACCTATCATACAAGTAATGATAGCTCGCTGTCTAGGGATAATAATGGGATCGACATATGCATGCATGTTGCGGTAGTGCTTCATCAGATTGGTCAAGCTCACCCGGTTCCCAATAAGATTCCACCCTTGATTCTTATTACTTAACTTCGGTAGATATTTACATTTCTTATAAAGGTTTTCCCAAGATTTGGGAGTAGCCGAGTTTGTCCGCTTAAAACTACCTAGTATGGCACCGAACTCTTCGAGCGAGGGGCACGGTTCCTTATGCCGGAACCTAAACACATAGTAGTGAGGATCCCAATAGGCCATAGTAGCTTTTAGGAAAGGCCAATAGATCTTCACCTGGTGAATGCTGAATAAGACATTCAGCCCATAATTAGTTAACCCGGATCTATCCATGTTACTCATCTCATGCATCCAACGGTTTAGCTTAGTCATGTAATTCATGGTTTTAAATGTAAGGAGATACGATACGTTTTTCGGTTTGGCTTGATGAAGGCTTTTGAGTTTGTACTTCTTCTACACCGCACCGATCCTATTTATAGAGGTTTTTTTTCGAGTTCTCGGAGTCCTACCGCAACTCAACCGCGAACCAATCCCAACCGCCCCAGGACTTATAGGTGGTCAACGTCGGCCACGGCCGTGGCCCGACCTGTTTCGTGTTAGGAATAACTAGGTCCCATGTCGGGAGCGCTAGGTCTAGAAGTGCTCGATCCTGCCTCGAAGCATGTCTATGATAGGCACGCCACATGATGGGCGTAAGATGAAGATTAATTTCCATATCGGAAATTCAAGTTACAAAGAAGAAATTGAGAACTCACCAATTAGGTCATAATATGTGCTGCAAGATGGGTTTAAGATGTGTTCAAGTTTAAGAATGAGGTAAAAGGATACCCTACGATAGCCTTGACTTGCTCATCCGGAGGAAGAGACTAGAAGTAGAACATGGTCGGAGGTGGATCGACTGAAACAAACGGAGGCCGTGTGTTGACTCGGATTTGAGTGACCTTCTCCCCAAGATACCAACAAAACCCAAAAGGACCTTCAAACAAGATCCTTCTTTCGCTTAAATCCCGTGCCACAAGGACATTTTGAGGGAGTTAAAGTTGGGCTCAAGGATGGAAATTGCTTGCATACAAGAATTATCAAGAAATTAGCTAGCAAGGGTGAAGAGCAACAAGAAGACAGACGAAAAATAGTAAAAATTCAGGGTCGGAGTCCACCACAGGCGGTCCCCATAGGTAGTGGTATAGACCGTGGGCAAAGTCGAGAGGGCTAAAAATGTGGTAAAAAGTTCTTTTAAGCACGTTTTGGAGCAAGTTATTATAAGAGAAGAAGCACACGGAGTACACACGGTTGATGGCTGACCTCAAAAATTCTATTCTATAAATCTTTTAATGTTGAAGATAGACTTTGGCCCATGACACCGAGGTCGGAAATGCAGGTCGATTTATTGAGCCGAGAGAGAGATACGGGGAAGTATTTGTACAACCTCGGCCAAATTCGACAAATCAAGGATTTTTATGCATGCAAGATAAAAGGTGTAAATATTGGAAAAAGGAGAATTTGAGAATACCTTAATAATCTTCCATAAGCCATTCAAAGGAAGATAGTTGGTGGAGTTCGACTTAGGTTTGGTGTGCCGCACACCGAGCACGGAGACCCCTAATGAGGCAAGTGTATGCGAGAGCACCCCAATTTAGCTCCTTTATCTTATCTAGGTCAACTAAGTTCACCAAATAGTAAACATGAACCTTGATGGCATGGTTAGAAAATAGGATCGTACTCAAAAGAAAAGCAAGCACGATCCTGACTTGTTGTTGAGGAAAATGTTGAGGCTAGAAAACAACATCCTTAAAAGCCTCAAAAAGAACGATATACTTAAAGTGATTACTGTGTGGGAATTTGTTAGCTATAGGGCCAAAGAGGCGACGAAGGTAGTCATAGTTTTTTTATAAATTTCGATCATAAGATAAAGGTTCTCTGAAAAGCCCAAAACGAATTAAACAATAAAGTCATAAGGAGTTATTGTCATCTCATCGAATGGAAGATGGAATGTGTTAGTCGTATCGCGAAGTGCTCGCTAATGGCTCTAATGGGATTCATCTCCCTCCTATTAGTAAGATGGTATAAAGCAATGAAAAGAGGGCCAAACCCAGCGTTGTACATGACATTCTCCGGAGGAAAGTTCATCCTCTCATATGTTTCCATGAATTTGGGAATGGCTCCACTACTTCGAATCGAGCCTTTCTCCAAGACAAAATCCAACAAGATTTCGGTTAAAGAGTTACTCTAAATGAGTAAATGAAGACGTTTAAGCCAATTAGCTTACCAAAGAGGAAATAGCCAACAAGGCAACATGGTTTTTAGCCTCAACTAGGTCACTTGGATTCCATTCCTTTTGAGGATGCCACTCTCATTCAAGGAAAGAGTCTTGAGTAAGACTTTCTGCTCTAATTCTTCTAGCGGAATAAGCTCTTCTTCTAGACATTTTGAAGACAAGAAGTTTTTGAGAACCAACTTGTTTTCAAGAAGGGGCAAAGCAACGCAACACAAGAGAATAACAAGAGTAAGGAAAAGAGTTGGTGTGTAAAATGAAACACACCATACACTCCCTTTTATAGGCAAACTCGGTTAAGGCATCCAAGCACATAAGACAAGAGTTAAGCAGGTAGTGGGGAACCAAGGGAATTCGGTAGGACACACTGGGGCCACACTGCCAAAGGCTGGCCGGCGCTGCCACAAGGCGGTGAGAGGTCCAATCGGCGACATCCTTTGTAGCCTAGCCCACCTCCCTAGTTTATGCAGCCTTGTCCAACCGTGACAAGTGATCTTTGTCCTCTAGTTCATGCAAGTGGGAGCTTTTAGGCCCACGAATCAACTTTTTCGAACAGTTTTATCGGTTTGTTTTTTACTAAATTACTCGGGTAAAGCACTCGAACTTTTGTCAATTCAGTTATGCACTAACAAGTGTGCTAGCACAACAAATTATTTAGCCAAGCTTTAGATCAAAGAACGATCGAAGTTTCAACACCAAAATATACTAAGCTTCGGGCTCGATCAAGCCAAGCTTAGGATCTTTTTACCGAACTTCGGAATGCACGCATCGTGATCAAGTTTAGGTTCCATTTTGGAGTTCGGGTTTGATTACAACCAATTCCAAGTAACATCTAATACCGTACAAAAATCAAGGTAAGTACCCTTTAGTGTCTACTTTGACCCTTCGTCTTTTAGACTCGGTCAAAGTGGGAGCTAACAATAGACACCTAAAAAGTGTCGTACTTTATCTCTTTATTTCTATATTTTTATTTGTTGGCCTGATGATGATAATCCCAAGTCCTGTTCGAGGATTTGGATCTTAGATTGTGATCGATTGGTGCAACATAAACCACTAAACCACAAAAAAAACCCCAACATCAAATAAACGACCTTTTGCCTTGGGTCGGTCCACAAATCCTCTTTCTTTCTAACTATCCAAGAACCGGGTCGAGCCTTTAGAGATTGTCAAGTCCGATGTTATGTGCCGGGAAATTCCAAGTTTAAGAGTACTGCACTCTACGGTTATCCGAGTACAAGGAGTCGAAGACCTGAAGACGATGCTAAACCATTGCATTTCATGATCGGGAGCATCAAAGTGTTGCATTTAAGCTTCACAAGACAATCCACACGAGACTAGAAGCTTCCCCCTCCGTACGACGTTGTGGTCGGCGCCTACCTTCTAAAAGCATCAAGTGTTATGTTGCGCTTTGGCTTGGAGCATCCTTAAAGACACAACCGGGGCACGAAACCCTCGGGCGCCCGGTTGGTCGGCGCCTACCTTCCGATTTTATCTCTTAGGATTTGGCCCGATTTATTTTCGGTTGTTTGGACGGTTGAATGGAGGTAAACCCTAGGTCATTTGTGTCCTATGTCCTCTCCTACAAATAGACATCCTTGGTTCTCATTCCCATATGGCTTCCTACCTTAGCATCACGCTGTAGAAAGTTAACCATAATACTCTCATCTAAACATCACTCTGTTGAAACCAATCTTAAGCATTCATCTAATTATCACTTTTCGCCATTGAATCCGTGCAAAGAGCTAAAGAATATTTAATTATTCTGATCTCTGGGCACTTATTCAACTAATGGTTATCATACCTTACGTATATATTTTACAAAAACAAGCCCTTTTCTTTTACTTGTTGCTTTGCATAGAAAGATCTAGTGCAGAGATCCAGATTAGTGAGGTGGGACAACCCGAGGGTAATTTTTCAGCCTTCGAACTGTTTAATCACTTTCATGCTCTTTATCGCTTTCCATATTGTGGTTTAACAGATGTAATCACTCTTTTTAATTACTCCCGACCGATGTAATTCTTTTATTTCTTGCTTTTATTTTCTTTATCGCTTTCTTTATCGCTTTATTTATTATGTTTGGTTGTTTTTAATTTCTCTTTGCATGCCGTTTGCTCGTTTGCTTTGCATAATTTTAAATTCGAGTACTCAAACTAGTAATGGTCGTCTTCAGACGGGAGGAACGAAAGGGTTTGTCCCTACGTTTCGTACCCTCGGCCTCGAATCCGATTCTCGGTTCAAAGACCGAATGAGTCATTTTTAGCCTTTTTCGGTCTTAGTTTTCCCATACTAAAATCGAGAGAGAAAATATTTATTTTTGTTTTTATTAGTTTTTCTTTCCTAAAAACTTATTGGCCACTCCCGTACTTTATGTTTTGTTCTATTCAAATTTGCATCTCGGTGTTTTCTCGGTTGCGAGAACAGACAAGCCGAGGTTCCGGATCTTCCCACTAGGGCAAAAGCCGAGGCTAACTCCATCAGCCCCAGCCTCTAACCGGCGTCTGCCTCTCCCCGGCACAAGTCGTCACCTGTGCTAGGTGTTCGGTGGGTGAGGCTTCGGTTCGGATTGGTGTTTTCACACCGATCCGGCCCTAAGGCCTCACGGCATCACCAAAACTCTAGCTTTATTTATTCCTTTATTAGAAAATAAGATCCCGAGAATTCTGAAAATAATTACTAAAATAAAATGGTTAATAAAATTGCCATTCAACTTTGCTTAATTCACTTTAAATCAGATTTAATAAAATTCGGCAATCTTAATAAAAGGTTCGAAGACTCGGACTCTGCATTTGTATTATTCTGAGTACTAACAAGGAATCAAGTACACATCTCTTCTAGGTTTTGATTTCAAATCATTCCGAGTGTTATAGAAACTACTCTTAGTGTTATAGAAACTATTGCATATGTTTTCATCCGATTCCGACTGACTCAGAAAACACTCTCTTGTTCATTAATTCACTCCGATAGTTTTGAGTCACTCAGATTTATCGCATGTTCAAACATTCACTCTAACTCTTTCAAACTAAGTTCGACTTTATATTCTAAGTTAAAGTGAATTACAACGTTAATTCAACTTTCTAAGTCGACATGTTTTGATTGAAATATATTTGTCTAGATCAAGTACTCTTACTCCGATATTCTCTTTGTAACTTGATCTTCCTCTAAACTGACTCAGATGGAATTTGAGTATAATGAATATTAGACACGAGAAAATTGCACTTTTTTAGGACTCGGATAATTATGCCTTAATTATCTTAATTAAATTATTATCTATGCCTAATCTTGGACCAAAGTAGTTTATACTTTGAGAAGCAAAATTGGTTTAATTTTGTAGGTTATCTAAATGAGGTTATCCTACTTTTTGAATTACAAAAGTAATCGGCTTCAAGTCGTCAATCACCAGCAGACAAGACTTTTTCTAATTTTGACCAAGGCCTAGACACTCGTGTCGGGGTTGTCCGTTTCCAAAACTGGAAATCTTCAACGCTAAGCTCAACGAGTGGTTTCCACCCTACTTTTTAGACACCACCAGTGGATTGGGACATCCTAAGGAGTCAATAGCCGTTGCACAACATTCACATCTCAACGGATCTTTTACGAGCGTTTCGGAAGAACCGTTACAACGATCACAGAAGACTTCTAATCGGAAGATAGTCACAACGGCTAATCTTCTTGGTCACCTATAAATAGAAGGCACTTCATAAGAGTTGAAGATTGCTTGAACCCATTGCTGAAATTATATTTCTTTGTATAATGCTCATTTAATCTTCATCTTACAACTCTCAGTCTATACTTAATACTTTTCTAAGTTGTAAAGTCTTGTAATCAGTCACAAAACTCTTTCTTACTCTCTAAGTAAGGTCCCTTGACTGAACTGTAAGGGTTAACTCAGCTCGCTTGTCCCTAGCTGTAAAGGTTACCTAAGTTAGGAAGTACTAGATCAAATAAGGGAACTTCGACTCTAGGAAAACTTTATAAGGAATTGTCTAAGGGAGCAATTCTGGTTGAGTCGAGTCTACTATATTTTGTGGATTCAAAATAGTGGATTTGACTTGGTGCTAGGATTAGCACTGGCTGTGGTTTTCTCGCCCGGGAGGGTTTCCACGTAATTCGAGTTCATACTTTTCTAAGTTTAATCTAGACTCGGATAGTCTTGATTATTCAATTTAAACTTTAACCCTCCACCATTTATTGTTTTAATCTGCTTATCACCTTATTCACCCCCCACCCTCTAGGGTGACTAAGACTCTCCAAGAGTAAATTTTCAGGTTCATCCCCATATTCCAAAATCCACTTTTTAAAACCATCTTCAAAATCAATCCTTAAAAAGGAGAGACTCGACACATAGTGGGGAAGCTCGGCGAGCCCCGACCGGCTGCGATTCCTACATGTAAAAGATAGTGTAAAAATATATATACCTATGTACATATATATCTATAACTGTATGACTACTAAAATCACAAACTTGACCAATCAAATCATGAAGAATAACTGTAAATATATACCTATTTCTTTATACGGTTATATACAAACGCTGCCCAACCTTATTTTAACTCATTGAGCACTTTATCTCGTATAGGGAGTAGGTGGCTTCTTTCCTGGGAAATATTGTAACCAATGTTATAAAAGACATATTAATTAGGTCAAGTGCATGTGTTAATCAAGGTAAAAAAAGAATATAACTAATTACAAGTGCAAGTATACCTCTTTAGGACCTGAATTTAAACGAGTTTGGTCACAATATCTTTCATTTACCGGAGAATGTAGAAGCCACACTCATGTTCCCAGGTTGTTTATGGCACTACAATAATAAAATAGATTCCTAACACATAGAGAATTAATTAGTACTTTATTTAGCTAGCAAGTAATATGAAATGAAAAACAATGAAAGTATACTCTAAAAACCAAGATAACCTCACTTTAACGGGCCAATTAGTGGCTATGATTTCTTCACTTGTTTGTCTTTGACGCCTCCACCATAATAATAATGGAGTAGAGCACTATTTTTTAATTAGAAAACAAGTTAGACATACCATTAAACGATTACTAATTAACAAAACAACAGAAAATGATTAGAAGTATGAACTCACATCTCGACGACGTCCTTGATATCTTCCCCGACATCACAACCCGGAGGATCAAGCCAATAGGCGATATTAGCCCTTTGATATAGGGCAGCAAGCATCCAATAGTGGCTACATAACCATAAATAACACATTTTTATAGTAGTATGTATAACACCATATAAAAACTTCATCGATTAATTAGTTCATTATTTGTACACTTACCTCTCATTGAACGTCGTCAAGTACAATGTTTTATCCTCCGTAATATTTTTCATGACGTCGAAGATATAGGTGACTCGTTCTTTATGATTCAACCCAACTCCTTGAATAATGGAATTAGGGTTCAGGAACCGAACGAAGTCCTTCCCAATCTCGTGCAGCCACCTTACATATTAATTGTACGTAGTGAGAAATTGAAATTAATAGTAAAAAAAGAACTAATTATGAATATATTAACTCACATCATGTCAAGCGTAATAGTAGATACGCCAATATCCTCCATGCGCAAAAATTGTAGTATGTCGTGCAGGGAAAACATAGACCGACATATCTATTTCACATTGCCCAAACACATGACACTGGTGCGTTACGGATGAACGGTTCCTCCGGTGACAGAGTCTTCACATAACTTTCTAGAGTAGCACACCAATTTGTACGGGACTCCATAATGGATGTAAGAGGAAACTTCTTTGGACGAAGAACGGGCACCACCGAACGTTTGCTTATACCACTTGGTGCCTTTCATCCCACTCTTGAATCTATCCTCGATATCCGACTGAATAATCAATAAGAAATAAATATACGTGATATTAACAATAGCTAAATCTAATATTTTTAATAAAAATGAATTACCGTAGTGAGGATGACCGGACTCTTAGGCCAACGAAGAAAAGCGTTGGTTGCGTCGTCAATAGTGTGGAGGTTCGGTCCCCGGATCGGTAACTAACACTCACATTTCCCATGCATCACCTTTTACACACTCACCCTCATCTCTTTAGCTGCAAGGGGTGTCCTGTAAACGACAATATCTGACCTCCAGGGGAAAACAACACCCAATGCCACAACATGCTCTAGGGGAAGGTGATGAGAAGCTATCTCCGGACCAACTTCTCCTTGTTCATCATAGTTCGCCCAATCGATTTTTTGTACTTTTGGATGACTCCATTTTATACTGCAAGCAATTATACAACTCTTGATAAATAAATATGTACAATAATTTTGAGACAGAAACACATAAGTTAGGCCGGGTAGCGGCCAACACGGGCTGACCGTGTAGTCCGGCACGGCCCGTGCTTGCTGCCCGGAACCTTGATTAATTTTGGCCGTTTTTTGTCTTTTCTCTTATTTTCATATTCTATCCATTCACATTCCTCACATATAATATTAATCTACAAATTTTCTCTAGAACACCGAGAAATATAAGACTCCTAAAATACACTTTCAAGTTTAAATCTAAAATTGGAAAGCATTATCTACACTTTTGAGTTTCATGAAAGTACCGAAAATTAGAATGCAAACAATAACAGAATTAAAAGCCTCGCAATGGAATTTAGGGCAAAATGCTAAAGATGAAGAGAAAGAGACAAACCTAGTGGTGCCCGAAAAAGGAGTCGGCAAAAGAGGTGCAGCCACGTAGAGAGAGCGTGGTCGGCGAGAAAGGTGCAACCACACGGAGAGAGTGAGGTTCGCGAGAGTGAGTCTGCGAGAGAGGCGTAGCCACATGGAGAGAGTGAGGTCGGAAAGAGAAGTTGGTGAGAGAGTGGTGCAACCACAACCGAAAATGCAGAGAGAGCAAGTGGGATTGAAAACGAGAGACAATGTGAGACTCGGCGTTGGCCGAGGGTTTTTGGTGCGATACTTTAAACGACGGTTTACTACCAAGAACCGTCGTCTAAGTACATAGACTATGGTCGATAAATGAACCATCGTCATAGAAAGTCTATGACGATGGTTCGATAAAGACCGTGGTCTAAGGTTCAATAGAAACTTTAGATGATGGTTTTCATGTTGAACTGCCATCATATATACATTAAAAGCGTATTTTTTACGAAAATGCTACCAGTCCATTTTTAATGACAGTTTATCTTTTAACCGTCGTTAAAGACCCATCGTTAAAAGTGGTTTCTATAGTGGTGGTACTTGTCACTTAAAACGTCTTTATTGACAACAAATTCGTCTTCAAAATCTCTTTCTCTCTGGATCAAACCCTCTCTCCAAACAGGTATCTTCAATTACTGTGTTTCTATTGAAGGTTTGCTCGTGCAAAGTCTAAGTCACCCTAGAGGGGGTGAATAGGGTGATGGAGAAAATTAAACGATTTTTGTAACAAATCAACTAAACAGCAGATTCCGAGTCTAGATTTGACACGGAAAAGTGATAACACAAATTTATGTGAAAATCCTCCCGGGGCATAAAACCACGGACAGTGCTAATCCAAGCACCAAGTTAAATCCAATATTTTGAATCCACAAAATATAAGGATCGACTCTACCAGAATTGCTCCCTTAAACAATTCTTTACAATGTTTTCCTAGACTCAAAAGCTTCCTTATCCGATCTAGTACTTCACGACTGAGGTAACCTTTACAATTAGGGACAACTAAGTTGAGTTAACCCTTACAGCTCAGTCAAGGGACCTTACTCACAAAGTAAGAAAAGAGTGTGACTGATTACAAGACTTTCTTTACAACTCGGAAAATATTAAATATAGACTTGGAGTTGTAAATAGAAGATTGAATAATAAATTCAGCTCAAGCAATGTGTTTTGCAATATGTTCAGCAATATATTCATCAATCTTCTAGTCTTGTGAGGTGGCTTCTATTTATATCCAACCGGGCGGAATGACCGTTGAGTCTTGGTTACGGACAGAAGTTTTCACTAGCCATTGTAACGGCTCTTTTGAGTCACTCGGAAAAGATCTGTTAGGATGTGAACGTTGTGCAACGACTCTTGGCTCCAAAAGATGGTCCAATCACTTGGTGGTAAGTGAAATTTGTGGTGGAAATAACCGTTAAGCCTAGAGTTGGAGTTTTCCATTTTGGAAACAGACAACCACGACACGGTGTCCGAACCATGTCCGAAGTAGATAAACCTTATCTGCCGGTGGTTAACGGCTAGAAGCCGGTTGCTTTTGTATTTCAAAAATAAGTTAGCCTCATTTGAATAACCTACAAAAGTCAACGACATTGGTTCTCAAAGTATAAAATACTTTGGTCCAAGATTAGGCTCGGATAATAATTAAATTAGTACAATTAAAAGCTTAATTATCTTTAACCTAGAAGAATGGAATTTTCTGAGTCTAATATTCAATATATTCCATCTGAGTCAATCCTAAGGATGATCAAGTAGAGAGAATAAAATATCATAGTGTAACAACTTGATCCGATCAAATAATTCTCAAAGAAATAAACTGACTTAAATTAATGAATTAACATTGTAATTCTCTTTGCACTTTGAAATACACAGTTAGTGCTTAGAATATAAGTGTTAGAGAAATTATTTGAGCATGCGATAGTTCCGAGTGATGTCTAAGTGACTTAGAAACATCAGTATAAGAGATATGCAATAGGGTGCTTTCTAAGTCGGTCGAACGGAATGAAAACTTAGACAAGAGTTTCTAAAGTGCTCGGATCGACTTAAAATCAAAACTTAACAAAGATAGAATTTATACCTGAGTCTTCATGTAATACTCGGAATGACTTAGAGTTAGAAACCGAGTCTTCATCTATGACTACATCTACCCGAACTCGTTACTTAATTATATTCCTATATGACAGACTAGAGATAATATGATCTCTTTTATCGTCTAAGGTAAGGTGATTGGTATCAATTTTCTCTACTTCACAAACTGTTTGATGTGAAGTGTCTCTTTCTCAATGCTAACCTTATCCCCTTCAATGAAGTCGCAAATGACTTTTTGACAAATTCGCTAAAGAAACTTCTCGATCCGGAAAGAACTTTTACGTCACTCGGATGACCTCTCGAAGCTAGACTTCGTGCTTCATTCTAATGAGAACCTTCTTCTCCTACTATCCCTTAAAAGAGAACCCTAATAGCAAAGTTCTCAAGGTTCTCTTTGACATTCTAGAAGGGTATGAGGTTGAACTCTTCCCTTTTAACTTGGAACAGATTGCCTCTATTCCATCTAACCGGAAGAAGACTCCTTATCCCTTTGAAGCTCTTCTTTCATCTATTTTTACTTCGCTTGAGGTTGAACTTCCTTCTAACCTAAAATAAGTTCCTAGAGCTTGTTATCTATTTTTGTAGAGGTGAACTTATTGGCCTTGGATATCAGGAAATCCAATTTGGTGTCCGGGTTCACTCTTCGAACTAGCACCTCCTCCTCCTCCACCTTAGGCTTAGGCTGGTCCCGAGGTTCCATTTCTTACTACTTGGACCCATCTACTTCTCTGCCTGCCCCTTCTATTGGACTTCTTTATAAGGTGGCGACTCGGTTTGTCTCTTTGGCTAAAGAGTTACGAGTAACTCTAGGAGCCTTCTAAGCTTTCTTGTCATTGATGACTCGAGTATGAAAGTCGGGCTCGGACTCGAGATCGAGCGAGCCAAGCCATGATTGCATTGCTCAAGGAGGTTATTAAGCAACAACGAGAACAAATCCACCACCTCTAAAAGAGAACGTCCAAGGCAGTAGAGGACTCATAATCCGAAGAAGAACAACCTGCAGAGTCCTCCGGTTCTTCCGAGTCCGAGTCGAAGAAGTTGTAGAAGAAGCGAGAAGAAGGACAAGGAGAGGTCGAAGGAGAAACCGAAGAAGAAGGAGAAAAGGAGGCTGCAGCAGTTCATTCCGAGGGTAAGGGCAACAAAGAACCTGAGGTGATCTCTTCGATCACACTCGGTCTACCTAAGAAGAGGCTGGTGATGTCGGCCAGTCTAAGGGCCCTACCTCACAACCACGACCCTACAGCGAGCATTTGCCGAGGAAGAAGAAGAAGTTGAGGAAGATCTACCTCTAACTCACAGATTGGTCATCCCACTGCTCGATTTACCACTGTAGTGGCCCCCTCCCCAAGCTGTCCCTACTCAAGGGTACAAGCATAGGTGCAACCCTCGCTCCTCTACTTCTCGCGATCGCTCCTCCTCCTCCGTTAATTTCAAAAATCTGTTTTAATTTTTGTCCAACATCTTTTGTACTTAGTTGTTCCTTCCTCTCTCATTGTGTTATTTTTTTTACTGAAACGCATAAGGTGTGAGAAAAGATAGAAAATAGAGATGTTTGGTTTCGAGGGGAGTTTCCCTTAGTTGTCCGAGTTTTTTAATTTCTTAGTTTGTTTTTCACGTACAATTTCTTCTACTCGATGAATGAAATTACTTATTTTTAGCATATCTTTTTCGAGCGGACTTCTTACTTACTCTTATATATTTTTCTTTATTATGTAACAAGTATGCTCTTATTGCTTCAAGAAGCATGTTCCGAGTTATATATGATCCGAGACTGTTTAATATTCATTATTATTTTTCTTGCTCGATCAACACACTATGACAACTTAACTCTCTGAACTTATTAGTTTCTATCTTAACTATCGAATGTCTTTCATCAAAAAGGGTGAGATTGAAAAATTAGGTATAACTCTCTATCTCTCTATAGTTTTGATTCCAAGTCATTCTAAGCCTTTAAGAAACTCATATCTAGGTTTTCATTATTTTTGACCCACTCAAAAACCATCCATCAATCATAACACTCTTAACTAAGTTTCTAAATCACTCAAAAATAACTCAGAACAATGGCATGAGTACATAATTTTACAAACACCTTAAATTTTGAGTACTGACTTGGTGTTCAAACTGAAAATGAATTACAACATTAATTCTACTTTCTAAGTCAGCTTACTTAATGAAATTGTTTACTTGATCAAGTTTATGTATTTGGATCCTTTATTCTTACTAACTTGATCATTTTAAGGATTGACTCAAGATGGAATTTTAACCTAATGAATATTAGACTAAGAAAATTCTATTCTTTGAGGCTAGAGATAGTTAAGTGCTTAATTACTTTGAATTAATTATTATCTTTGCCTAATCTTGGACCAAAGTATTTTTATACTTTGAGTACCACTTTGATTTGCTTTTTCAGGTTGATTAAAGAAGTTTAATCTGAATTTAAATAAGCAAAAGCAACAGGTTTCTAGCCTTAAACACCAGCACACATAAATCAGCCATTTCTAGACATGGCTCAAACACCGTGTTAGGGTTGTTTGCTTCCAAATCCGGTAAACTTCAACTTTGTGTCCAACAGTTGTTTCCACCCCAGAATTCAATCATAGCCAGAGGGATGGACAACTTTTTTAGCTAAGGACCACCACTCAATGTTCATATTGTAACGGATCCTTTTACGAGTGACTCGGACTAGTCGTTACAATGGTTATTGAACTCACCGAGTCCGGAACAATTCTCAACGGCCAATCTTCCCTACGTGTATAAATAGAAGCCACTCTCCAAGACTTGAAGATTGTTGAACATGTTGCCTAACACTTACTTAGTGTTTACTTACTCAATCTTCAGCTTACAAATCCAATTTTGTAATTCGACTTTCTTAGTTGTAAAGGAAAGTCTTGTAATTACTTTTACTCTTTCTACCTTCTTCTAAGTCCCTTGATCGAGCTGTAAGGGCTAACTCAACTTAGTTATCCCTAACTGTAAAGGGTATCTTAGTTTGCATATGGCTCATTCCTATGCGTTATCTCTGTTGAAGCTAAATTAAGAGCTACTAAATGCATTCTCTTGTATTTTGATCTCTTGGTTTCATTTCACCTGCTCTCATTGTACTCCCTACACTCAATCCCTAATCCTTCATCATTCATCAATATCAACCTATCCTCACAAAACGTTTACAAAAGCCCTTTTAATTCACCACCATTGCACTTTCGGATCCAGTTTGAAATCCAGATTTGCAGGTGGGACAACCTGAGGGCGCCAAATCGGCCTTTAAATTACGGTTTACTTCATGTCGTTAATTTTTGTTTTTAGTATTGTGGAGAAAGATTTAATTGCATTTAATTCCTCCCCTCCCGATGTAACCTTTTTATTTTCATATGCTCTTTCTTTTACTTTTCCTTTCTTTATCGCTTTCATTTATTGTTTTCATATCTGCTTTTATCGCTTTCATTAGCATGGCTTGATTGTTTTAAATTTTTCATCTTATATGTTATATGCCTATCTTTAATACATTATGTAAACTCACCTCTCAAATTAGTCAAGGTCATCTTTTGACGGGCGGAACGGAAGGGCTTATCCCTACTTTTCGTACATTTGTACCCAAATTTGGATTCTCAATTCTAGAACGATGGAGTTAATATTAAACCTCTTCTAAGCTTAGTTTTCCCATACTAAGATTGGAAGAATATTTCTTTATTTTATTTTATTTTTTCTAGTTTTTGTTCCTAAAGGCGATCGGCGACTCTGTTTTTCTATTTATTTCTCCCAATTAGCTCCTTGGCATTTCGACTAAAAATATTAAAAAATAGTTTTGGATCCGATAGTCGGGCCATGGACCAAACTTTAGTCCAAACCAATGTTTTCACACCGGTTCGACCTAAAAGCTCTAAGGAAGAACTAAATTAATTTTGATTTTTAGTTTTGAAATAATATCCGAAGGCTTCTAAAATAAGTTCTAAAATAAAGTGATTAATAAAATTGCCATTCACTTTTACTTAATTTATTTTAACTAAGATTATAAAAGTCAGAAATTATAATAAGAGATTCATCCCCACTTTCAAAAAACTATCACCTTTAAAAAATCATTTCCATCTTCAGCCAATAAAGAGAAAATGTCGCCAATTCGTGGGAAGCTCGAGCCGGTTCTATTCCGGACGGGGTTCGTGGTTCCTACGGCGGCGACTCCACTAGGGATCTCACTTATTAAGAGGGTGAGAAATGAAAGTTTGAGTTGTGAGTTTTCGTAATGTATTTACATTAGGCATCTTGCATTTAGGCAACCTCGTTGTTTTTAATTATAACCTTTAGGCTTTACCTTTTAAGAACTATTTTTGGAAGAGGTTCGAATTGCTAACCCAGACGAGCCCAACTAGGCTTGATTGCTAGGGAGGTGGTACCTCTTCCCTCATAGCATGCTCTCTTCGGAGGCACCGAGGATTCATGCTTTTTCCTATCCTGTACCCATGGACGACTAAATGCTCGGACTATGAGACACCGTGTATCCTACCTAGATTGATCCCTCTTTTGATCATAGACCCTTGGTTGTGTAGAAGGTCCCTTTTCTCTCCATTTGCATACTTGGATGAGTGTGGTTGCTTTTAGTATTTAATCTTCTATTTATGAGCCTTTAGATTAGGTTAGGAGTGATGATTAACCCTTGCATGGGTGCAAAAAAATACCATAATTAATTTCCTCGAGTCGATCCATTATGTGCATGTTAACCAAAATTCAAAAATTAGCTTTTCCTTTTTTAGGTCAGTCCATTAATTGCATTTCCGTATCATCCTAAAAATTTATCTTAGTCTAGGCAGTCTACATTTTAGGTAGCCATCGACAGCTGGACTTAGCTGGCGCCGACCACCGTCGGTCACTCCATAATAGGACCCCTCTTTTTCTTAAGTCGATCGGTCTGTTTCTAGGGTTTGTTTTTGCATTTATGCATTTCCAAATTTGTATTCCATTTTGAATTTTTCATTTAGCCAAAATAAATTCATCTCAAATTAGGTGAATCCAATTTTGCATTTTCATTTTTTATTTAGCCAAAATAAATTCATCTCAAATTAGTTGGGTCCAATTTTTCATTTCATTTATCATTTAGCCAAAACAAATTCATCTTCAATTAGGAGTATGCATTTTTCATCTAGCCAAAATAAATTCATCTTCAAGTAGGTCATTAGCAACATTACATTTCATTTGATTTGTTTTTCATTCCTTATGTGCATCCAAAGAAAAAGGCATTCTTAGTTCCTTCGAGTCTCGCACTTATGCCCCTTCCTCCCAAAAGTGGTGTTCCTTCACATGGTCCTAAGCATTATCCTTTGGGTTGTAGAATAGCGAAGTCTACTACCATTGGGTTTTGTCGGAATCGGAGCTCAAAAGGTTAGAATGCCTCGATAAGGAGTCCGAGTACATTTTCCCTCGCTCTACACCTTAGTCTATACAAGTACGATCTACCTCGAGCACATACAACACTTGGTTCGGTCTATTTTCCATCGTAAGACGAGTATCCAAAAAGAATTCCCCTCCAATGGATGAAACACTAGAGTAATCTCCTATCATCACATTGCTCAACGAATCCTCGGCCAAGATGGAAGCCCGAATTGAGGCTCGGGATCGGAAGATAGAATCCATATGTGACATTCTTAAAGCCATCCTCAAAACTCTTAAGGATAATAAGAAAGATGGTGAAGAAAAAGAAGAAGAAGTAGGAGGAAGAGGTCCTCGACCTCAACCTTCTCCACCGAGACAGTCCTGAACGTAAGCCTAAATCGACCCACGCATAGATCGGATAAAACAAATGTTAAAGGAGTCATCCATGTTCATAAGTCACTATTTTGATCATACGGGACTCACTTCAATCACCAAAGGGAAGCTACCCCATAAATTCACCATGCCGGATATCAAATTTTGAGCTTCGAGAATCCCTATCACCATGTTCACAACGTCTTAGGAGCAATGACTCCTAAGAACGTACTGAAGACACCTACTACATCTTCCCATGGACTTCGGACAGTGATGTAATGAAGTGGTATAACACGGTTGACCGACACAAGGTCACCAATTGGAACGATCCGTGTAAGGAGTTCCTACACCAATACTTCTATAAAGCTGGTCTACCTATCACACTAAGAGACTTGGAATTAATCAAACAAGGTGAGAAAGAAATCTTTACTCACTTTCTCACCGAGATGGAGGGCAAATGTTGCCAACATGGTGGACCGACCTTCCAAGAAGGAATCATTGTTAAAAGCCCTTATCCTGCCTACAATTAGCAACTCAAATTATTACATTCATGAGTTTCTCAACTCTTAGAGATGTCGGCATGCTGATAGAAGAAGAATTGTCTACCATGACCATAAAAACGTGATCTGGATATAGAGGTAACTATCGGTCTAAAGACAAGAAAACCTCTAATCAAGGCAATACTAGCGAGGGTGCGAGATGGCAATGCCCTTAACAGGTATAATGACTACACTCCAATTGATACTACTTACGCTCAAGCCCTCGATCGCTTGTTGTCTAAAAGGAAGATAAAATTGCCACCTATAAAAGCAAAATCGAAACCACAAAACAGTCGAAAACTGGGGCGCATGAAAATTCTTTAAATACCATCATGCACGAGGACACTACACGAGCAATGTTGGATGGTCAAGAACAAGTTGGAGAGCATGTTCCGTAATGGTCAACTTCCTCTCCCTAAGGCCGCCTAGAAGCCTAGTAATAGCAAGAATCCTTTCAGCGGTACCTTAGCCATATTCTCCGAACCTATTCTAGGTCGAGTAAGACCCATTTGTGTTCATTCAAGACATCAACGAGTCCAAATCACTTGCTAGCTTGCCTCCCTCGGACCCGAAGTCCATGGATTATGGGTGAGTGATGAAGATGTATATGAAACCGAAGATGATAGTGATGATAACTTTTGGGGCACACCACCCTTAAAAGAAGATGACTTTTAAGGAGAATCGAACAGATCCGAAATCCAATTCCTTACTAGATATGGATGACATAATGCCCATGGGTCCACAATAGACTCAAGAAGCCTCGAAAGGACCCGAAGTTGCTAAAGAAGAAGATCCAATCTGAAAACAGACTTTAAAAACTTAAAGTTCATATCTCTATCTGGCAACTTATATCTGCTTCCCAAAAGCATAGGCGAGGCCTTAATTGATGCAATTAGTAAAATTGAGGTCTCTCCTAAACTACCTCCGAGGAAGTAGTTGGATTGGTTAATAACGAGGATGGAACCATCGGCTTTTACAAGAAAGATCTCCCTGAAGAAGATATTGCACATAACAATGCCCTTTACTTGATCTGTAACTTACATTAACAAGTTCATCCCCTAACCTTAGTAGACAACGAATTTGCTAGTAAATGTTTATCCTTGAAGGACCGCCAAAAGGTTAGGTATCGGGGAGAACCAACTCTCTAAGCCAAGCTGTTCATCTCCGGAGCTTATGATAATTCTAAAAGGATAGTTTTAGGAATGGTAACTCTGCCAATTAATGTTGGACCGGTAGTGAAAAATATTGACTTCCAAGTCCTAGACATCCCAGCTACCTTTGACCTTCTTCTAAGACGCCCTGGTTACATGACCATTAGGCAATGCCCTCTACACTACATCATAAAGTCAAGATGATCATCAAAGGACAAGTTATAACCGATTAATGAAGATAGTCTTTGCACCACCATCACCACTAAAGAGTACGTCGTCGAAATTGAACATGACGCGGATAATGAAAAGCTCTATGGGTTCGAAACTATTGTTGCTATAGACAAGGATAAAGCACATTTCAACTTCAATCCTTATGATAACCCTAGTATCCACTCGATGCTAAGGAAGAAGGGGTATTTTCTGGCCTAGCTACGGGCGGGAGGGCATACCACCCAATGTTTCCATCCCTTGAACCCACCAACAACTATAAGTTCGAGGTTAGGCTATCAACTTACTACTAAGAAAATAACCCAAGCTAAGTGAGAGATTCAAACTAAGAGGACTGCACCATACACGGTTCGTTCGATCAAACCTCTTCCTCCCACCCTAAATGGGCGGTTCCTAAAAGAAGGGGATGACTTCCACTACTAAAGCTTTCTGAGCCTTACTACCTCAAAGAGAAGGGTATTACGGTACCCAGTTTAGAACTCTTTAATGACTACCATATGCTAGAAAAGGAGGAACCCTACCTCCTCGAAGAGGGACAGTCCACACAATCTTGGACCAATATGGCTGAGAACAACATTTTTAGTCTGTTGTTCGGATAGGAGAAGAACATAGAGAGGAATTTAGTTTCGATCTTGTACCAAGCTATGTTGCACCGCAGTTTGATCCATCCAGATTCATCACCAATGTCAACACCAAAGGGTCCAAGCATATTACTTGGATCGATCGTTGAGGAGGGTTAAGAATTCGCTGTAAGCTTAGGAGAGCATCCCATTCCTAAGTTTAGCACTAGAGTTCATTATTTCTATTTCCAATTCTGTTAGTTCATCTTCTCGTTCCGCTATTTCCAATTTTGCAATTTTTGTTTCGAGTCCGATGTACTCATTTCCTCATTCAATAAGATGAACCTTTCCGCTTACTCATTGCCTTCTCCTATTTTTAATTGTTTTGTGTTTAATGATGAACAAGAAATTCCTAAAAAATTAATAAAAGCTATGGAAAATCATGAAAATCGCTCACCAATAATAGAGAAAATAATAAAAATTAATCTAGGATCGGTTGATCAATCTCAAGAGGTCAAAATTGGGAAAACACTTAATCTAGAAGAGCGAAGCAATTCACTTCGCTCCTTACGGAATTGATAGAATTCTTTGCAAGGTCCTACAAAGACATGCCGGCGATAGATCCAAGTATATCGGAAAATAAAATTCCACTTCACGAAGACACTAAGCCGGTTAAACGAAGCTCGGGAGGATGAAACCTAAATGGGCTCTAAAAATTAAGAAAAGAGGTCCAAAAGCGGTTAGAAGCGGGGTTCAACAAAGTGGTTCACTACCCTCGGTGGATAGCAAACATGATGCCGGTTCCAAAGAAAGATGGCGGGGTCGAGATGTGCATTGAATTCAGGGATTTGAACAAGGTAAGCCTTAAATATGATTTCTGTTATCTCATATCGACATCCTCGTAGATAATATAGTAGGACATGTCATACTCTCGTTCATGGATGGCTATACTTGGGTATAATCAAGTGAAATGGCCAAAGAAGATATGGAAAAGATGACTTTCATCACTCAACGGGGAGTACTACTATGTGGTAATGCCATTTGGGCTCAAGAATCTTACTTTCACAAAACGACGTCATTCATGGTCGGCGCCACATTTTAGGGGACTTTGCCCCCAAATGATGCATCTTACCTTCTAGTTTAGCTACAACATGGAAAGAAGCTGGGGACTATACGACGTCGTTTATGTCCGGTGTTGTGCAACACAACAATATTCCGGGACCCGGTCCAAGCTTGATTTGGTTCAATTTTTGTGATTACGCCGCTGGTTTTTACTGCCTATTTTAGTCGGTTGCTTCAGTTGAAACCCTAGGTCATTTGTTACCTAATCTTCTCCTATAAATAGAGAGCTTAGGCTCTCATTTTGCATACGACTCACTCCTATGTGTTATCTTTGCTAAAGCTAAATTAAAAGTTATTGAATACATTCTCTTGTGTTTTGATCTCTTGGTTTCTTTTCATCCTACTCTAATTATACTCCCCACACTCAATCCATCCTTCATCATTCATCAATATCAACCTACCCTCATAAAAAGTTCACAAAAACCCCTTTTAATTCACCACTATCACACTTTCGGATCCGGTTCGAGATCCAAATCAGCGAGTGGACAACTCTGAGGGTACCAAATCGACCTTTAAATTATGGTTTACTTCATGTCGTTAATTTTTGTTTTTAGTATTGCGGAGAAAGATGTAATTGCATTTAATTCCTCCCCGCCCGATGTAACCTTTTTATTTTCATTTTCGCTTTCTTTTGCTTTTCGTTTCTTCATCGTTTTCATTTATTACTTTCATATCTGCTGTTATCGCTTTCGTTAACATGCCTTGATTGTTTTAAATTTCACATCTTAATATGTTATATGCCTATCTTTAATGCATTATCTAAAGTCACCTCTCAAATTAGTAAAGGTTGTTTTTTAACGAGCGAACGGAAGGGCTTATCCCTACGTTTCGTACCTTCACCCCCAAATCTGGATTCTAGATCGATGGAGTCAATTTTCAACCTCTTTCAAGCTTAGTTTTCCCATATTATGATTAGAAGAGTATTTCTTTATTTTATCTTATTTTTGTTAGTTTTTGTTCCTAAAACTTATTGGAGACTCTATTTTCCTATTTATTTCTCCTAATTAGCTCCTCGGACTTTCGACTAAAAAATAACAAAAAAGGGTTTTAGATCGACAATCGGGCCATGGACCGAGATTGATCACCTCGGTCACGGCCCATAGCCGATGCCATGAGCCTTATGGCACTAGCTCTCGCCTATGCTTGGGATGGTCAACGGGTAGGACTTTAGTCCAAACCAATGTTTCGACACCGGTTTGGCCCAAAAGCCCTACGAGTAGAACTAAATTAATTATGATTTGTTTTATTTTAATTTTGAAATAATATCCCTAGGCATCTAAAATAATTTCTAAAATAAATTGATTAATAAAACCGTCATTCACGTTTACTTAATTTATTTTAAATCAGATTATAAAAGTCGGAAATCCTACTAAAAGATTCATCCCCACTTTTAAAAAACTATCACCTTTAAACAATCATTTCCATCTTCAACTAAAAAGAGAAAATCCCGCCAATTCGCAGGGAAGCTCGGCCTAGTTTGGTTCGGACGGGGTCCGTGGTTCCTACACGAGGTCCGTGGTCCCTACAATAGGGGTTCCCCTTTCTCATTTCATACTAATTCAGCTGAAAATCCCTCCGCATTTGTGTGGAATTCTCTCACTCTCTCGTATCTCCTCTCTCCCTTACTTCCACTCTCAAAAACCTCTTTCTAAACCTCTGTCAAAAAGGCCTTCGCTTTCCCTTTTTGCTTCCCATCGCCCTACCATCACTCCGGCGAAGTCCGATCGTGATTCAAGCCTAGAAAATAGGTCTACCTAAGGGCGTCATTCACCATCCTGGAGTTTGTTTGTCACATTATTTGAATTCAATTATTTTATTATTTTTCGTATTATGGATTTGAAATGTAATCACTTTACTTTCCACCCTGTATGTTGTAATCTTCTTTATCATTATTCTTTCTTTTTCACTTTCTTTATTACTTTCATTTAATTGCTTCCTTTACCGCTTTACATCATGATTTGGTTACTTTAATTTATGCCTTTTGTGTGTTGTTTGATTGTTTTTTCTAACGCGATTAAACTCACTTTTTCAATTAATAGAGGTTGTCCTTTTGACGGGTGGAATGAAGAGTGTCTCTCTTTGTGTCATACCTTCACTCCCAAACACCGGTCATTGGCTTAAGACCGATGGAGTCCTTTTTAAAACCTTTTCTGATTTTGAGTCCTTGTACCGAATTTAGAAAAGTATTTCTTTTTTATTTTTTTAGTTTTGTTTTGTAAAACTAACTGGCAACTCCCCTTTTTATATACTAATGCATGTCGTTCTTGTGTTTCAGAAAATGTTCATCTTGGACGTTAAAGAATATGACATCTTCTTAGTGAAATACAAGAGCCTTATATTGGCGGCAGAAAAGTTTAGAAACTTCAAATCTAGCATTGCCGCTATATGGGTCTACAAAACAAAGCACATAAAACAAGAAGGTAGACCATGGGAGGTCTACAACTTCGTCACTAAGGAGGACCGGAGTACGTTTGAAGTATATGTCTCCTCTCCGAATACATGGTAATTTATCATCATTTGTTATCTTTTTTCGATTTAGTCTTATGTGCTGATATTTTCATTGTCTTAATTACTTGCACAAGCACTAGTGAAGCCATTCGGATGAGGATTAAGAGCAATGTGTATCCCCATGTGATGCCTCGTGGGGGATACATGAAGTTGGGGAGAAGTTGTACAAGCATAAGCTTGAAAAACTTCAAAGCGCATCCAGTGAAGGTTCCATCATAGATACTACGCAGCTCACTATCGAGAGGAACAAGCTGTGGGTCGAAGGAAGAAAAAGAAAGATGAAACCTTCACTACAACCGAAGTAGAATCTATTGTGCAAGCAACTCTGTGAGTTTTTTTACTATTACCTTTATTTATTTTGAGAACTTATTGGTTTTAATATTATGAATTGTCAAATGATAATATATTTCCTTCTTACGAGATGTCTTTGTCATAAACATCGACTTCGGACATTGCTCGACACCACTAGGAGGAGGGATAAGCTAGCCTTGGCCTTAGCATGAGATGAGCATCCCGGTCGTGTTCCGACTCATCACTGGGAGGGTGGGAATAGTTTAGTACT
Organism: Talinum fruticosum; assembly: GCA_021018815.1. Taxonomy (NCBI): domain Eukaryota; kingdom Viridiplantae; phylum Streptophyta; class Magnoliopsida; order Caryophyllales; family Talinaceae; genus Talinum; species Talinum fruticosum. Next base: position 4,355,292 of record JAITYX010000054.1, read on the forward strand.
ACAAGGCTAGGAAGAAGTGCCCCATCACTTTCAGCCAAGCACATATAGAGCCCGAAATGGCCCAAATGAGGTCTCAAATGGAGTTCTAACGAGTCCCAAATGACCCAAATGATTGCCCATTTGGAACATATGAGGGAACAGATGCACGCCCGTATGGTGTACTTTATCAAGATGGGCGTGTATGTGAAAAGCCGAGTGTTAAACAGGTCATGCATCGAAAGGCAAAAGTGAGTTGTCGATCCGAGCATTGGACCTCCACACTCGTTGACGACGCAGTCTACACTTTTCTTCATTGGCCCAAGAGTTTGGTCATTCTCTCTACGGTAATTCATTTTTTAAAATATTAGATTTAGCTATTGTTAATATCACGTACATATTTCTAATTTTTTTATTGATTATTCACTAGGATATCGGGGACAGATCCGAGAGTGGGATGAAGGGCACTCAATCTCCTTCAGTTGGCACAAGCAAGTATTCAACGGCGCTCATTCGTCATCCGAATAAGTCTCCTCTCGTATCCATTGAGGAGTCCCGCATGGATTGGTGTGCTACTCTGCAAAGTTATGTGAAAACTTTGTCAATAGATACATTGCTCCCATTCAGCATGCAAGGTCATGTGTTTGGGAAATGTGAAAGGGGATAATGAGGACATAACCTTCTTTGTCTTCCCGAACAAGACACTCGCAATTTTGGAGATGTAGGACATCGAGACATCCGCTATTATGATTGGCATTATGTGAGTTACTATATTCATAAGTTCTTTTTTTTTTAACTATTAATTTTAATTTCTAACTACATACAATTATATGTAAGGTTGCTGCATGAGATAGGGAACGAGCTCGTCCAATTTCTCAACCCCAATTCCATTCAAGGATTGGGGTAGAAACAAAATGAACGAGTTGACTATATCTTCAACGTCATGAAGCATAATGGGCACTCCAAAAATGTTTCTTGGTGCCGTTCATTGAGGGGTAAGTGTCATGAAACATACAATTGAAGTTTTATGGTGTTTCACGTACTTATAAATGTGTTATTTGTGTTGGTGTAGCCAACATTGGATGCTTGTATTTCCCATGGACAATGTCACGTACTAGCTTAATCCTCCGGGTAGTACCGTGAAGAAAGATATCATGAACATACAAGCACACGTGAGTTCATACCTTAATCATTTTATGCTTTTTTCTTAATTAGTATTATTTTCAATTGCGTATCTAATTTGAATTTTATTTTTCCAATTGAAAAATAGTGCTCTAGCACATTATTATTCTAGAGGAGGCTTGAGAGGCTTACATGTTAAACCAACCCAAAAATTGTCTCTGTAACGGTAAAGTTCTCTTGCTTAGAGTTTGCTTTAATTGTTTTCATTTCATTCTTGCTAGCTACATTTGTACATACTAATTAATTCAAATTTGTGTGTGGAATCTATTTTACTTAATATAGTGCCATAAACAATCGGGGAGCATGGAGTGCGGCTTCTATGTTCTCCAAGTACATGAAAGAGATTGTGACCAAGCTCGATGTAAATGAATCTACTCCCAAAGAGGTACTTACACTTGCACTTGTATTGGATTATGAAAAAATTAAATTTTTTAATGTTCTTTTTTAGCTTGATTAACACTTGCAGTTGACCTTATTAATTAATGTCTTTTACAACATTGGTCATATTATTTCCCGCGAAAGATGCGCCCCACTCCCTATATAGATGATGAGCTCAACGAGTTAAGACAAGCTTGGGCAAAGTTTGTATATAAACGTATAAAGAAATAAATATATATTTACACTTATTCTTCATTATTTGATTGGTCAAGTGTTTGATTTTAATAGTCATACAGTTATAGGTATACACATACATAGGTATACAATTACATAGGTATATATATTTACATAGTTATATATATTTTTACAATGTCTTTCTATATGTATACAAAATGTGGTAAATATGTTGTTTTGTATATATTCTGGTCAAGACTATATTGGATTGTGGTTTGTATATTCTCGAAAGAGTTTGTGTAAGGTTGTATATGATTTTGTACTCGTACGGAGGGTAAGCAAACACAATAAAAAATTATTAAAAAAATATGGCCTTTTACAATAGTTCTTAAGGAAGAACCGTAGTAAAAGGACCTATGACAACGGTTCTTCAAAAGAACTATCGTTATAGGTTGACCTATGACGACGGTTCTTCTAAAACACCGTTGTTATAGGTTACCTATGACGCGGTTCTTCAAAAACCGTTGTCACAGGCCTTCTTTTACTACGGTTTTGAACCGTAGTAAAAGATGCCTACCTACAATGACCGCCACATAGATGACGCCTATTAACCAGTAGTTAAAGGTCGTTTTAAACCGTTGTTAAAACTAGTTCCTATAGTAGTGGAAGAATCACAAGTAGACTTTTCCTCTAAATTAAAAATTTATTTAGCTAATTCATGCTTAGAGAACTTGAGGATTACATCTTGAGGATCGGTTTCCTCATAATCGGACACCTCTGCTTTTAACTTAGACTTTGCTTCGAGTTAGTTACAACCATCGGACACTTGGACTCATCCTCGGTGTCTTCATCATTGTCCGACTCATTTTTTCTCCATGTTGCCACCATGGATTTCTTTTCTTGTAGTCCTTCTTCCTCTTTGGTGAATCCTTCACTATGTGTTCTTTGTCTGCCACACTCAAAAAGGCCAGAATTTTTAGTGAAAGAGGAATTTGAAGAGGATGGGAATTTACATTTCTTCTTATTCTTGTAGATCTTATTTTTAGCTCGTTACGTAATTTCTTATACTTCATCATGCACTTGAAGCCTTTGGTTAGAGGTGCCATGGGATCTTCTTCTGAGTCTAAAAGCTCAAGCTGGGACCAGCTTCTTCCGAGGCCTTTAAAGAAATGTTCTTTTTGGTGCTAACCTCATATTCTTCTTCCTTAAGATGTAACTATGCGTGAGAAGTCTCCCAATGACCTTATCCGGCTTGAGCTTGTTGAGGTCTTATGCCTATTCAGTAGTTGTCACCTTTAGACCTATTTCTTCTTAAGTGACTTGAGATTGTTATAATCTTAGTAAACCATAGATACATCCGATCGATGCTCTCGTTAGTCTCTATCCTGAATAACTCATACTTGTGGAGTACTCGACTTATCTTGGTTTGTCTCACTCATCTTGTGCCTTCATATGTGGTTGCCATAGTGTCCCACACTTCTTTTGTAGAATCAAAAGCTGAGACTCTGTTGTACTTAGATGCATCCAAGGCACGCATAAGAATTTTCATAGCTTTGAAGTTTTTCTTGTGCCTATCTCTCTTCGCTTTGAATTCGGACTTCAACTTTGCCACAGTTTGGTTGCTAACTTGCATTATGGGAATGTAGTTTCCATCAATGACGACCTTCCGTACTTCCTCATCAAGATCTTAGATGAAGCACTCCATCGGTTTCTTTCGGTGGGCAAAGTTGGAGCCCTTGAGCTTCGATGGTCCGGTAATGACCTTCCTTAATCGAACTCTCCATTGTATCGATCCATTGATCCCTTTGGATAGTGAAATCCTTATGTGACAGTCTAGGCTCTAATACCAATTGAAAGTTCGGATAGAGAATCTAAATCACCAAAGAAGGGGTTGAATAGGGTGATGAAGAGAAATTACAAAAATTTGAAGTTCTTTGAAAAATATAATGAACTCACAAACTAGTAATCGAGTCTAGAGTGACTTAGTCAAAGAGAATTGAGATAGACGAGTATTTTTACATAGAAACCCTCATTGGGCAAAAACCACAATCAGCACTAATCCAAGCACTAAGTAAAATCCACTATTTGAATCCTCAAATAAAATGAACTAACTAACCGAATTGCTCCCTTAGACAATTCTAATATAGGTTTTTCTCCAAGGCACAGAAATTCCCTTGTCTACCCTAATACTTCCAAATTGAGGTACCATTTACAGTTTGTGACAATTGAGTTGAGTTAATCCTTACAACTCAGTCAAGGGATAAGTGAGGAAAGTGTTTGAAGTAAGAGTAGAGATTACAAGACTTTTCTTTACAAGATTTTATAACTTAGAAAGTTGTGATTGAATGAACAAGAGTTATAAGCTAGAAGAGATAATAAGAGTGTTGAGCTCTTTGTTCTGGCAATCTTGTCGGTTTTAAATGAAGGCTTCAATTTATAGGCTGCAATTATGAGAATCGTTGTGCCTTGGGCTTGAGCCACTAGGTCGGCTAGCCGTTGCAAGGAATAGTCTAAGGATTCAATTTTAGGACCATTGAAGATTTAGTCGTGGAGCTTAGGTCCTAACTTTCAAAAAAGTTCTACCAACTTGTTGGATCTAATAAACAAGGTAGACACAGTTGTTAGACTCAAAAATCGGAATCTACCGGAAATAGAAACAAACAGGCTCGACAAAATCTACCCGAGATTTCCGGCTTTTTGTCGATAGTCTCGGAACGATAAAGAAGCTGTTGTTTTTGCTTTAAGATGGGATTAATTAGCTTTAATAAATTTTTTAAAATAAATTAAAAACATTATTCAAAGTATAAAAATGCTTTGGTACAAGGTTAGATAAGGATTAGCCTAAATAAATCATTTAACTACTAAAATTCCTTAATCTATTGAAATAGAATTTTTCAAGTTCAATATTCAATATGATCAAATTCTATATATGTCTTAACTCAAAGGATAAATATGGTGAGATAAGGTTTAAAAAGTTAGACATATTTTAGTATTTAACAAAGTAATTACATTCAACTTAATAAATCTAGCCAAATTAGAATTAACATTACTAATTCTAGTTGAAATTATGAAGCAAGCCGGTTTCAAAGATGTGTTAAAATTCTGACATTATTTAGGCAAACATTTTAGTCTAAGTCATACTAAGTAAGCCGGTTTCCATAACCGAGTCACTCAGTCAATGCTCACTTTTATTGACTGGGCCAATTTCTACTTTTCTAAGTAGAACTAAGTCCTTAAACTTTAAGAGATAAACATTTAGATCTAGAGTCTTAGGTCACTCATCTTTTAGTCATCACCTTGTGAATTTCATTTTAAAATGCATCTTGATTAAGCCTAGGCTTTTAGATGAATGACTTTAAATCAAAATCAATTAAGAGGTTATTTAATACCCGAGTCTTCATCCTGGACCATCCGAGTCAAGACCTTATGCTCAATCCTTCGAAAAATTGGCTTCTCACTTCTCCTCCTTGGCCAAAGAGTTCAAAGAAACTCTTACCGCCTTCTAGCTCTTCATTCCTCTTTTGACCTAGTTGTAGGGAACTGCTCAAAAGCAGACTAATCAAAGTAAGACTCTTATTAATGAGCTCCAGCAGGTGCTTAAGAGACAAGAAGCTTTCATTTAGTGACTTTGATAGGCGTTAAGGGTGCCAACAGTTGAACAAGAAGAAGAATATAAGGCAGTAGTCTTCCTCATATGAAGAAGAAGAAGAACAACAAGAAGGAGAAGCAGAGTCCTCATCAAAAGAAACATAATCTAAAGAAGAATCTCCTTCGGAAGAGGTTGGTACTTCTAAAACCATCTCCACCCCCATCTCCAAAGCCTTTTCAACTAGTTCAGGGTGAAGGCTCGGAAGTTCGAGAAGCAGGATCAACTTAGTTAGTTTGTTGCAAACAAACTTAGACTTCCAAGCGGACATCCTCTTCTCAACCCGCTTAACCTACTCCCTCTAATTTTTTAGTCTTATCCATCTAATTTCTTCATTAGTTTTCATCTTCCATATTTTTTATCCAACATTCTTTCTCTCTCCATATTTTTGATGAAATGCATAGCGGGAGAAGAAACTTAGTTGTTTTTGGTGAACTTTGTTAGAGTTCACTAGTTTAGGGGAGAATTTTTTTCAATGTATCATTCCTTGCTATTGATGAATTTTTTTCCTTCTTCTCTTATACACTTCTATTCTACTCGCTCCGATATACTTAGTATTTGCTATGATATACTTTGTTGTATAATATTTGCTCTTATACTTAGTATCTTACTCGATATAGTTCTTTCTCAGCTCCGATATAATTCTTTCTAAGTTTTCTTGTTAAGTTTCAGAATTATGTATATATGCTCCGACATATTTTAGAATTATACTCCTATATACTTCTCTCTGTTAACTAGAACTGTAAATATTACTAAGTATTTCTCATCTACATATTAACTCTTTACTCTGATACTTAAGAATCTCTTTGACATATTCACCATGCTGAATTTCTCTAAGTTATAAATTTCTTTCATCAAAAAGAGGGAGATAGAAGACTCATGTTTGAACTAAACCCTTAATTGATTTTATTTTAAAGTCATTCATCCAAAAACATATGTTTAAACAAGATGCATTCTAAAATGAAATTCATAAGATGATGAATAAAAGATGACTCGACCTAAGACTTTGGATCTAAAGATTTATCTCTTAAATTCAAAGGACGTAGATATACTTAGAAAAGTAGAAACCGGCTTAGTTAATAAAACTGAACACTCAATGAGTCACTCAATTCTAGGAACTAACCTACTTAGTATGGCTCGGATGACAAGTTTTCCTAAAAATTTCATAGTTTTAACTCATCTTTTAAATTGGCTTACTTTATAATTTGAATTAGAATTGCTAGTGTTAAATCTAATTTGGCTAATTTTATTAAGTTGAATTTAATTACTTTAGCAAACACTAAAATATGTCTAAATAACTCGTGAAGCTATTTCTATCCTATTTATTATTTGAGTTAAGACATATATGGAATTTTATTATATTGAATATTGGATTTGAAAAATATCATTCTAATGGATTAAGGAATTTTAGTCATTAAATAATTTATTTAGGGTAATCCTTATCTAACTTGGACCAAAGTATTTTTATACTTTAAGTACCATTTGTAATTTATTTTTGTGGGTTTCTTAAAGCTGATTAATCCCAAATTAAAATAAAAACAAGGGATTCTTTACCGTTCCTATACTCGTCGACAGTAAAAGTCAAAAATCTCGAGCGGACTCGGACTAGGTTGTCGAGCATGTTTGTTTCGATTTTTGGTAACTTCTACTTTTTGAGTCTAATGGTTGTTTCTACCTTGTTTCTTAGATACAAGAAGTTGGTAGATTTTCTTTTGGGAGCTAGGACCTAAGCTCAATGACTAAATCTCCAACAGATCCTAAAGCCGAGTCCTCAAACTATCCGATGCAACGGTTAGTCGACCCAGTGGCTCCAACTCAAGACACAATGGCTCTCTTCCTTGCAGCATATAAATTGAATCCTTGATTCAAGACTTACAAGATTGCTAGAATCAAGAACTCAACACTCTTATTCTCTCTTCTAGCTTACATTTCTTATTCATTCATTCATAACTTTCCGAGTTGTAAAATCTTGTAAAGAAAAGTCTTGTAATCTCTATTCTTACTTCAAACACTTTTCTTACTATCCCTTGACTAGTTATAAGGGTTAACTCAACTCATTGTCCCAAACTATAAAGGGTATCTTAGATTGGAAGTACTAGGGCAGATAAGGAAATTTATACTCCTAGAAAAAACCAATATTAGAATTATCTAAGGGAGCAATTCGGATAATCAATTCATTGTCTTTGAGGATTCAAATAGTGGATTTAACTTAGTTCTTAGATTAGCACTGACCGGGGTTTTCCGCCTTAGGAGGGTTTCCACGTGAAAACTTTTATATCACTTAATTCTCTTTGTCCGGTCAATCTAGGCTCAATTGTTGTTTCCGAGTTCACTCGAAGACTCGGGTATAACTTTCAATCTCTTTATGGTTTTGATTTCACGTCATTCTCAGTCCTTAAGGAGCTTATCTTTAAGTTTTCAATACTGTCTCGACCTACTCGGAATGCATTTCTTAAGTAAACACACACTTCACTAGGTTTCGACCCATTCGAATGCAAGTCGGACAGCTTGTCATGAGTAAATAATTTCACATGCATATCTTATTTTGAGCACTCGACTTTATGAGTTAACCGAAAATAAATTACTGCGTTAATTCTTATTTCTAAGTCACTTTATTACAATAAATTATTTACCCGATCAATTTGATGCACGATGTCTATATATTCGGAATGTCTTAATCATTTAAGGATAGCCACAAGATAGAATTTGAATCTATTGAATATTAGACTTAGAAAATTTCATTCTTTCTAGGTTAAGGATAATTATTATAATTAATTTTTATCCTTGCCTAATCTTGGACCAAAGTATTTTTATACTTTGAGTACCACTTTGATTTGCTTTTGGAGGATGATTAAAGTATTTTAATCTTGATTTGAAAAGAAAAGGCAACTGAATTTTAACCGTTAAACACTAGCGACGTAAAAGCACTGTTTCAGGACAAAGCTCGACACCGTATCGGGGTTTGTTACCAAATCGGTAAACTTCAACTTTGAGTCTAACGGTTGTTTCCTCCCCAAATTTCAGCCACAACCAAGTGGGATGGACTACCTCTTGAGCCAAGGACCTAAGCATAATGCTCACATTTGTAACGGCTCCTTTTCCGAGTGACCAAACTATCTCGTTACAACGACTAGTGAAGCTCTCAAGTCCAGTAATCATTCACAACGCCTAATCTGCCTTGTTGTGTATAAATAGAAGTCTTCCTACAAGACTTGAAGATTGCTAGAATTGAACGAAATATACTCTCTCAATCTTCTAGCCTTTTCAATTCCGTACTTAAGTTTATACTTTCCGAGTTGTAAAAAGGAAAGTCTCTGTCAAGTCCCTTGAATGAGCCTGTAAGGGTTAACTTAGCTTAATTGTCCCTATCCTGTAGGGTTGTCTCAGTTAGAAAGTACTATAACAGATAAGGGAACTTCTATGTCTAGGAAAACTTGCATTGAATTGTCTAAAGGAGCAATTCAGCAAGAGTTAGTCCTTGTACTTTGTGGATTCAAAATAGTGGATTTGACTTAGTGCTCGGATTGACACTGTTCGTGGTTTTCCGCCCCATGAGGGTTTCCACGTACTTTCCGTGCTCAACACTTCTAAGTCCGATCTAGACTCGGACTAGTTATCTAAGTCTTTCCTTTGCAGAAAACTTTGTAATTCCGCAAAATTTCTTTCACAATCCATCCACCTCCCCTCTAGGGTGATTCGGACTCTCAAGAGCAAACCTTCACACTCTATTTTTCAAAGAAATTTATTTTTCCGCAAATTCCTTTCATCATCATATTCACCCCCCTCTCTAGGGTTACTTAGATTCTCTATGTGAACTTTCATAGAGAATAGTCACTTTTAGATTGAATGAAGCCCCGATTAAGCTAAAATGTTGACAACTCGGATTCCATTCTCGAGAGGCTTGTTTAAGGTCATATAAGGACTTCTACAGAGTTGTACACTTGTCCTGGGAGAGCCTTGTCATACCCTTTTAGGAGGGACCATGTAAACTTCTTCATGTATGTTTTATATAAAGGGAATAAGGTTCAAGTGTTGTATAAATTTTAATTTATCACATTTACCCCTTTTTTTATTATAAAGATAAAATTATGATTATATTATTTATTAGTTATTTCATTGTCATTCTCTCTTCTATCCCCTCTCCCTCTTCCTCTCTCACGCTAGTTTCACTATCTCCAACTTCAATTACTCTATTTCTCCCACCCTACCTTCTCTCTGATCTCTCTTTCTTTAAATTCTAAATGTATTCACAAACC